>JAUCMU010000033.1:22867-37138 GCA_032275025.1 Enteromius treurensis | reverse complement strand
GAAATGGTAATATTGTGTATCTGGAATGAATTTTAGATCTTTAAGTCCATCTCATGAAAAATCGGAGCAGAAACAAAAGTGTTGCGTTTATATTTTTGTTGAGTGTATATATAATACTGTAGAAATACAGCAGTGATATTTCACAATAATGCTGATTTTACTGTGTTTTTAATCCGAAATGTGCAGCTTTGGTGAGGATAAGATAAGACTTCTTTTAAAACGGACTACCATTTAATCTAAACATTTATTAATTATTTTTTAAACATTAATTTTCTAAAATCTACTTCCTAGATAGACTTTCCTTGTATTATAATGTAAAATATTGGCTATTTAGTACATATGAAGCACATATTCTGCATCCTTAATCCTACTTATAACTAAACTTAACAGGTGTCTTATAACCATCAATAAGCAGCAAGTTAGCAGTTTACTGAGGCAGAAGTCATAGGTAATGGTAGTCATAGCTAATTGCAAGAATTAAACCTTAAAATGAAGTGTAACCACTTCATCAGTCTTGCTTTAAGAACAGCCAAATTAAACACAGAGTCGGCTACACAAACTTTAAAAATAAACTTTTGCTTTGTCCCAATTAAAGCAAGACCTAATAAATGGTTGTGTTCTTTCTCCAAAGTACTATGAGTCAGGGAATTTACCGTGTGTCAGTAAAAATTCAAATTCAATCAATGAAAGAAGTAATAGCATGCCCCTTCCTAATAAAACGCACAATTTGAGATATAATTCATATCTGTGTAGCGCTAATGGTGCACAACAAGTTATGCGGAAAAGTTTAATACTAGTTTCAGAGGTTTGTTCAAATCACTAACCCTACGTATGAGCAATAATAACAGAGACGCGTCCCTTAGCAAGCGCCACTAACAACGTTAATGATGCCCGACTGGGAGTGGAATAGCAAAATGAAAACGGGATGAACTCTGTGCGTATGCGTGAGTGATGGAAGCGGCCCTCCACCTCCACAGCAATAACAGCCTCTTATCAGCCCTGTCTTGAAGGAGAAATGTGGATTTCATTATTTGTTGCAGTTAATGTTTGGTTCTGGTTGTTGACAGGCACAGCTGGCTGAGAGGAGATACTCAGCCAATGTCATCCCCATTAATATCACTTATTCAAGCACACGGCTGGGAGAGAGTGAGAGAGAGAGAGAGAGAGAGAGAGAGAGAGAGAGGGGAGTTGGGGAACAGTGACGAAGGAGCGCAGAGACGAGAGGAAAGGGGAGAAAGAGAGGTTACCCACGCTGAAACCTTGACTGATGCTTTTTTACACGGACTGAGAAACGGTAACAGCACCGCCACGGGTGACACTGAGGCTTGACAGCATTTCCTGTTTTCTGAGAACAGAAGAGCAGAGCAAAGCACTTCAGGCCACGAACTATGAAGTAGAAATACTGTAATGACACAACAACAAAAATACTCGTACAAGTTGCCCATTAATTTTCTAAATAGTCAAAATAAATTGAATTGATAAAATAAAATTAAATAAAATAAAATAAAATAAAATAAAATTAAATAAAATAAAATAAAATAAAATTAAATTAAATTAAATTAAATTAAATTAAAATAGGGATAGTGGAAAATACTAAAACAAAATTAAAGCACATTCTAATGACACAAAAAAGAAGTTGTTAATAATAAAAAAATATATATGTATAATATATATATACATTTATTTTTTGTTTTAGATATACACTTGAAATCTTTACAACACATCTGCATTAAACATAAACAATCATTGTGCTAAAAAATATGTGCTGGAGTATATTTGTATCAATAGCCAAAAATACATTGTATGGGGAAAAATTATAGATTTTTCTTTTATGCTATTATTTGTTATCTTTAGGACAATAAGTAAAGATCATGTTCCATGAATATATTTTGTAAATGTACTATTCTTATTGGGTCTCAGGACTTTTTTGAAACATAACTGATTCAGAATAAGAAGCCTAGTTGACACTGAGGTCACGGCACAAACACACACAATCAATCACGCTTAATGCAAAATCAGCATAGCTGACTCATTTGCTCAAAGGAGGTTAATAGAGGAAGGGAGCTGGAGGGGAAAAGGAAAGGCGGATTGTCTTGTCACAGGTGACGGTAACGGCACAGTCTTGCTGACAGGGCCGTGCAGCTCTCAGAGAGCGAGAGAGCTGGAAGAAAATTGACCTCTCACACCACAGCACTCATGGGAAAATACACACTGTCAGCTGGCCAGCTCTTCTTCTTCACATTCAGTCTAACCCTTCTCACAAGCACAAAGTGTTCACACACTAACACACAAACACCAGACACACTGAGACTGCTCTAATAATTGCTCCTAAGACCTGCTCTGAAACTCAGGCCAAACCGGCATAACTTTCTGTCTTCTGTGGAATACAAAAGATGCAGATATTTAAGCTCTTCACTGAAAAACAGAAAGGTCATTTGAGGCCACAATAGAAGAAGATTTTCATAAAATAGCAACTAAAATTCCAGCTATTGTATAATTTAAATTTCGTTAAATAGAGCAAACACGTTATTTATACTGCTTTACCCATTCACTTGTTTTTTGTGTTTTTTATGGACAATCTGCAAAACAGTGTTATTAAATTATAAAGTGGGGGGAATACAGTTTAAAAAATGCAATAAATAAATAAAATAAAAACTAAAATTAATTTTACTTACTTTTTTTTTCAAATTTACAAAAAAAAGAGAAACATTTAATCTAAAAAAAATTTATTCAATGTAAATACATTAATTATAATAAACAATTACCTATAGTAAAAATGGCCACACATTAATTTTAATTTTAAATCCACAGTATATATTAAAAAAACTAACACTTGAATATAACTGAAAAACATTTAAACTACAGGTAAACGTCTAGGTTACTAAATGTAACCCACGTTCCCTGAAGGAGGGAACTGCGGTTACATACAGGAGAAAGTGTAACGTATCCGTTCCCTCCTTCAGGGAACGTGGGTTACGTTTAGTAGGAGCCCAGGAGCCAAAATCCCTCCTGCAGTGTGTGCAAACCTGGTGAAGAACTACAGGAACCGTTTGACCTCTGTAATTGTTAACAAGGGCTTCTGTACCAATTTTTTTTTTTTTTTTGACTCAAGTAATCAAATACTTTGATTTACATTGTTTGAGCCCTAGCAAGGGCTGAACTCGGTGTCTGGCTCAAACTCCACTTGACTGGGAAGGAAGCAAGCTTATTTAAGGGGAAGGTATAAGGATTTGATTGGACGGGACGGAATTAGGTTAGGAATTAGGACGGTTCCAGCAGTGGCTAATCATGTGTACGCGCTCCTCTCGAAACTTGTCTATCAACATCGCATACTGTATATTTCTACACAAGGCGCATCGTTTTGATTTCGCAAGCAACCAGTTCAAATGCCATGGAAAAAGTTTGAGCAAAACATGTTAACAAAGATCATTGGAATCATAAATGTATTTACTGTTACTTATATTGCTGCTGTCACATAGATCTAATATATAGTAAATATGCTATTTATTTTCCAGCTGTTTAACTGAACAGACATAATTTACCAACTTTTTTTGTAACTCGTGACTGTAATGTCTGAGCTGTAATGGCGCAGCTCTATTCTGGAAAAGAGGCCCGGGGAGTAGCAGCTTATTTGCATTTAAAAAGACAGGCACGAAAATCTGCCTGTTTATGCTTTCACTCAAAATAGGCATTTTCAAAATGATATAATAAATTATCTGTGGGGCATTTTAAGTTGAAACTTCAGACAGATTCTGGGGATACCAGAGACTTATATTACATATTGTAAACAGGGGCATTATATATCTCCTTTAAAATAAATAAGAGTAAATGGTTTCAAAACTTTCTTTCCATTTTTTTTAGCAGAGACACAAGCACACCATCATCCAAAACACATCCAGATGAGCAAGGTATCAATATGAACACACTGTTTTGAGACATCAGTAAACCCTGAAAGATCTCTTGAAAATACTGCAGTATAATGCAGTTGAAGTCATTTATACTGCAGACCAACAAAAACCGAATTAGTTTTCACGACAGATGAGCATCTTAACAACCTGTGTCAGCTGAAGCACACACATGTCCATGACAGCTGGTATAAAGTAGTTTACCTGGGCCTGGAGGGCAACAGACTAATCACAAGCTCTCTGAATGTTATTTGCGCAGGTAATACCTCCAGGAATATTCCCGCTGTTGTAAGGACATTGTATCAATGAGATATTACTGCGAGGTGACACGCCGCTCAAGGTCACTGAGGCACGGCTTCCCGCAGGGGCATTTCATGGAAATGTGGGTAATATGTATAGCAACAAGGGAATGTGATAAGACTACCAGTTCCTCGCCTTGTTAGATGGAAAGGTAAACTAGGACCAAAGCTGTTTTGCATAGTTTCTTTTTACCATATACCTGCTTTTCTGTGACGCTCAAGCACTTTTTTTAATGAAAAAACTTTTCCAACTTTGTCAGAGGTGACATTTAGTAGCAGAACAAGAATATTTTTGAAGCACTGCATTTAATTGAACTGGTCAGCCATTTCATCCCACGCTTTTTTTGACCCAATTAAAATGAGGAAAGTATTTTCAGATGTCTAGAAATCGATATCCTCCTCTGCTTTGATTGCCGGATCTTTCACAGCCCATCAATTACATTTTAATCATTTCAGTTGTTCTTATCCATCATAGAAAAAGTTTCCCATTGGATGCACACTGGTATGAAAACTGCATCCATATTTAAGCCTAATATAAGAAGTGCATTACAGGGCCTTCAAAAAATTATAGAAAAAACACTGTGGCATCAAATCTATTGATATTTATCTGGTCTGTAGTCTGCGCTTCATGGGAGCTTGCAGGGAACCTAACAAATGCTCCTGATATAGTCGACAAGACAACAACTTCTGGTGTATTGGATATGTAAGAGGGGTCTGTCTGGTGCCAAACTGTATTGATTCATGACTAACACCGATGTGCAGCCAGGTAACTGCCGTCCACCTGAATACTCCTCTGCAATCAGAAATAAAAACAGAGGATAAGTCATGCAAAATCGGCTTCAAAATCTTGTGAGCTGTCTCGCTGACTACCGCCTACACAGACAGCATGCTAACGGTCATGAAATCTCATAAGTTATCCTCTAAAACACACATTCAAATTGCATTCCAAAAAAGAGACTTGAGTCTGGTAGGGACACCGGCATCGCGATGCTCCGCCCCGCCGCAGCAGCAGCAACCAGCTTGCAAAAAACACACCTAATCTATGGCGGCAAATCGATGCCATTAATAAGCGAGAGCACCACTGTTGCGCGTTAAATAATTTCCGCGAGAGGAAAACAGATGTACATGCGAATAAATGGGACCGCGAGCCCATATCAAATCCTTCGCGCGTCAAGCACTCATGAGCGATCACTCCTGCGCTCAATCCTCTCTCACCTGCTTGCGCGAACACTGTTTTGTCAGTCGTGGGGCGGGGCTTGGTGTTTTAGTTACAACTAAATGTATAAGGTCCTGACTGCAAATTACCAGTACATTTCTAGATATTTCAAGTCATTTTATACCTTCTGTTGTAAATAAATGTTTATCGTTGTGATTTCTCTTTACCCCCTTTGTTTTAAGGTGGTTATCAGTTATAAAAATGCATTTAAATAAATTAAACATTTTTTGACTTTTTCTCTAAACCTAACTGTAAAACATTGCTATTATAATTCCTACATTAAAGGAAAAATTAACTTCTTGAGGTTTGAGTAAAAAATGACAGAATTTTTTATTTTGGGTAAAAAGTTTTTAAATTTCACTTATTTTTTCCAGTGAACCTAATAAGCAAAAAAATACAAAATGTGTAAGTGTACAAATGTTTTTAAGGCAAATTGTGTCATTTATCCGGACATGTTCCAAAAATTCAGAAGTACAAATTATAAAAGCTATTTTCAATGTTGTTGTTAATTATAACGAAAGGTGAATTATAATAAATCACTTGCAGTGCTTTTAAGTCTTCTAAATCCATACAAATATCTTTTTTGCCAGACCCAGACCTAAATATTGGTTATTTACTGAAAAATCTTGACCTCGACCCTAGCACTTCCTCAGCATATTGTGTCCATGAAAGATTATTAATCATTTGTTCTTCAGTCATTAGGTTTACCAATTTTACCACTTATTCAAACAGATTTTGTTCTCACTGACAGTAACATGATTGCAACAGTAACGATTAGTATTCACGAATAAACTTCTCTAGATGCAAATAATGACTTACATTGTATAAAGAATATAGTGAATGGCTACTTTTAATATATTACAGTACATTTACTTGCACTTTTGAAAGAATTTGAAAGCTCTCAATTCATTGTACTTGTATGAAAAAAAAAAATCAAGCGCACAATTTTTCCTTTTGAGTTCCACAGAAAATAAAAAGTCTCAGGTTTTCAATCACATGAATGAATAACAGAACAGCCATTTTTGGGTAAAGTACTCCTCTAAAATGCCTACCTTGTGGAACAGCTTTTGTGTTGAAAGAGCACCTATGACGCCTTAATATGCCGTTTCTGTTCACTGGGTTTTGCAACAAAACATCAGTGATATTATTCATTTGAACTTTCATCACACAAAGAGAGATTAGGCATTATAATATGGATGTTTATGATTTACACCGTAGTAATGCCAAGGTCAGCCAGTTTAATAACACATTCACTGGTGTAGGTGTGATAATTGTACAGCTGGTGTGAATCTTGATTGTCTACTAGCACAAGTCAAGAGCTGTAGGTTAATCCTGCACATCTGTCTAACTTGAGCATTAGAAAAAAATCCTCCAAATCATTGTGCAGAACATGGAATGAAAAGTCATTAGCGGACACTACTACATTTCGAACCATAAAACTTCATTATACAAGTAATTCTTTAGACCCCAAAACAAGCTACCTCAAGTGGCCTCTTCACATTCACAGGATATTACACAAATAAAATATGTTTTTAAGCATTCATGCAGAGTTTTTTAAATAATAAACAAATATTCAATGTGCAAATAACTACTTGCTGTTTTTAGATACTTGAAAGTGGATGAGTCATAAATTGTTAATTGCATTTATATTATAATTGTCTCTTTTTATTCTGTTTATCTGAAGTTCAGCCTGTCCATATTCATAATTTGCATGAAAAAGTTCACTGACAGTTTCATGGCAAATAAACTGGCTTTTGTTACTCTGGAAATGTTAATATTTTCATTGGCCCATTGAGTGAAGGCCCAGAAATGAAATGAAACTGTAAATCGGCTTTACAATGTAATAATACGAAAAAAAGAATAATAATAATAATAATAAAAACAAGAAGTTGTTATTGTGACCATTGCAGCCAAGTTATAATTTTGTTTTCATTTTCAAATGCAATTACAGCAAGTAAAAGCTGTTTTTCCATTCCTGGTTATTTAAATTAATATTTTTTAAATGTCTAATCATATCTGTTTCTCATACTTTGCATGTGGGCCCTTGCGCATTCTTGCAAGAAAACACAGTCTAAGGTCAAAATTTAACCAAAGGCATATGCACATTATTTGCATTAATATTCATTCCCAGTGGGTTTTGCACTGACAACAGATCAAATAAAGATTAGCAAATTCGCAGAAACAATTAGGACAAAATAAAGCAATCACACAAATGATGCTGTAGGGAATTGGGACAAATGTGTGCTGGCGTTCAGAAATATTCTGCAGTGCCGATTAGCCTACAGCTAAGCTTGTTTATGCATATTATAGACACTGTTTGTGACAAGATAAATATTTAACGACCATTGTGACTTTATGGTGCGTAAAACACACGTTTTAATACACACGCCAGGAGACAACTTCAAAATTAGACTGTCCCTGACTCAACCAGAGGATTGGAGGGGTGTCAAAATAAATGAGACATACTCACTGAGCTGCAGTTGGCCAGTTCTCAAGACCTCTAACTGCACCTTTCCATCAGAGCTGACAACGCTGATTCAGTCTAGCAGACGTGCCTCTTATAGATCACATTCCTCAAGTGCTGTCGACTTTTATCTCTGACTAGACCACAGGAGAGAAGGTAGAATGTATATAAAGAGATCATTCTGTTCGTTAAACAGGATGTGACATCATACTCCAAAGCAAAGCTCACGAAACTCGAAGTGAAGAAGATCCAGCCAGGGGATGCACTGTGTTTTAAAAAAGTACTCTGGCTGCATCACACGGAGGTTATAAATAGTGATCGTTAATTATGAAAAGATCTTAACACCTATAAATGAATGTGTCATGTAGAAGCAAAGTAATAATTGCCTCTCTCGAATGCAATTAACACGAATCTCTCACCTCCACAGCAGAAAAATCACCAGTGTCACCCCGAATCTGTTTATTTGTCAAGTGCTATGGTGTCTCTGTGGTGTCTCTTAAAGAAATAGTTCCCCTGAAAATATACTCACCATCAGGCCATCCAAGATTCAGATGTACTACTGTAGCACTACTGTACATCGCCTGTTCATCAATCCTCTGTGAATGGGTGACATCAGAGACTAAGCAGCTGAAAAAAAAAAAACGTTACACAATTACATCTAAATTAAAGTTAGTATCAATATGTTAGTCTTAAGGTTGTCTATAAACCTAACATTTTTTTGGCGTCACCTCGTACTTCAGCTTCTCATCAAATAGTCTGGCCAATCAAATGCTCCCTAGAATCCCGAAGCACCTGCCCCCTACACTATAAACATAAGCTGAATCTGCAAATGAGATCGGTCATTTGTTCACAGTGTTAGTGTTTTCTGTATGGTGAATGGCACGTAGTGCACAATGTGGGTGACAGGGGACAATTCAGACAGTATAAATATACTTGCAGTTGGGAAAAAGTTGTGACATTCAAACGGAGTCACTCCGTTCCAGAGACCAATCACACGGAGCGCATTATATGCCTCAGCATGATCATGATCAGTTTCATAATGAATCTAGGGAGTTATTTATTCGATGGCCGTGGCTGTCAAATGCGACTTTCCCAAGCTCAGGCGTGATTTAAATATAAACAAAACACTATTGGCTATTTTAAAAAGGGGGCATAGCTGTTCGATATCTTACCCCATCTTCCGCTGTTTCAAGGCACTTCAGGGGACCTTTAACATCTTGTGAAGTGAAAAGCTGCATGTTTATTAAAAAACAAATGCAACATTATAGCATTTTATCTTTAAATCCTCACTTCTGGCCAAAATAACAGTCCATAACCCATTATGTGAAAAAGTTAATTTATTGTTCCTGTTTTTGCATGTACTGTAAATGGAGCTTGACCTGTGCATATTTCTCTCCTGATTCAGACAAGCAACTTTTTTAATAACACAGCATTATCAACAGAAGCAACAGTAAGCAACTCTTTGAATTTGAAAAAAGTCTTTTAGATAAATGACTAATATGCAGGTTTCTGTTTCACAAAACATTAATGGACTGAAGTCATCTGGATTGTTGTAATGGTTTCATCAGTTGTTTAGACTCTCATTCTGACGGCATCCATTTACTGCAGAGGATTAATTGGTGAGAAAATTATATGCATCTATTTCCTAACTCATCTATATCTTGGATGGCCTGAGGGTGAGCCCATTTTCAGTTTAGACTTTTAGAAAATTATTAATGCATGTTAATAACTGGTTAATTTTGTCTGAAGTTACTCGATATTGACTTTTTGCTTTCAGAAGTTTTTGCACTGGCTCCCCGTTAAATACCGTGGAAATTTTAAAATACTACTTTCAACCTACAAAGCATTCAACAACTTGGCACCTTTTTATCTTTTGGACCTTCTCGATATACATATCCCGACGCCTAACCTAAGGTCTACTTCTGCAGTTACACTTGTACGTACACGGACAGTTTCTATGGGGTCACGAGCTTTCGGTTAAGCGGCACCTTTTTTATGGAACAGACTTCCTGTTTTGTTTTTAACCATTGTACTTTCACTTTGACTGTAAGGTGTCCTTGAGTGCCATGGAAGGCGCCGTTAAATAAAATGTATTATTATTATTATTAGAAGTGTTGCATGAAATCAATATTCCATTTATAATTGTCCTGAAAATCAGCATTTTGGTTTGTGATTATGCTTAAGTGTTGACATATCCAAATGCCTGTGGTGTTTTCATCTTTCCTGTGTTGTTTGAAATGCATGCTACTAATGATAGATATGCCAAATCACCACCAGAAATATAATCATAATGTTGTTCTAGGTATTATAATATTTGTCACTAAAGATGTGAAATGGCTGTTAATGTATGAGTATCTTAAGAAGCTCCCTGCAGAGGCAGCCGACACCAGCTGTGCAATGCTGAGCGCTGACTCTAATTATGGCATTTTAATGCTTTAATGCACTGCTTTGAATCCATCCAGCCATGCATAGCAAATAAGCAGCGGAATACAATTACCTCCAGTTTGGGAGGCTTTTCTCTCATCTTCACAGCTCCTTCACGTACATCTGATTGTATCACTCAAAGGTCAAGCGGGTCTTTGCTTGAATATAAAACATTTTGCTTTTTTGTAATGTTCAGTAGTTTTATTTTCCATTAACTCCATGACCGGAGGACAAGCAAAGCAAAGGGAAAAATTCTAAGTCATCCTTGATTTAGCATGCCACACAAATTTAATTCCAGCATTTGACCCCTCTCTTCATCATAAACCCAATCACCTTCTGACCCCAGGGGTCCCAATCATCTTGGGATTGTTGGCTAACTGCTCCTCATGAAGACATTTTGAAACATTTAAGAGGATGATAAATAGGCCAAATCAGACCAAATCCCACATTTTCGAAAAGAATATTTATAAAAATCCAACAAATATTATTACTGACTTCTATCGAGCATGATTAAAGTCATAAAATTATAGACATCTACTGGGCATGCAAACAGGGATGTTAAAGCCCTTGTGCCACCAAAATAATGTAAAATTAGGTACATGTGCCTTAGCCTATAAATATTTTTAATTGATTAAATTGATTAATACAATAAAATCACTAACTATAGAAATGTATATATATATATATATATATATATACACACACACACACATATAATTTATTTATATATATATATATACAAATTTTTATCATTTTTTTAAATTCTTGAGATAATATTTTATTGTGTATGAAATATGCAATATAAATAAGCTTGCCATGCCTTGCCTAATGAGCTTCTGATTCTTCCTTGAATCCACCAGCTTTCTCTTACATCTAAAAGTCCAAAGAAGATCCTCAGGACACTTCCCTAGTGTTCTTGCTCAGATCTACCCTGCTTGGTAACACATAAAATAAAGAAAAAGTGAAACAGGAGTGCACTCTACAACTTTTTACTGAAAGCCTGCTTCATGCTGTCCTACTTAAGTCCTGCTTAGTTTGTGTTGCAGACGCACAAACGCATTAGTGTGATGTGTGCCGCTTTCCCAGAAACCTGCGGAAGACTCTCAGCATGAGAAAAACAGTCATGCTGAGCAATGTGCTTTTTGGGTACAAAAAAATAACTAAATTTTTCAGATTTTAAATGAATTCTCTAGTCACTACGAGGACATTTTTCCTGAACACACATATTATTAATTGTCCAATTAATGGTGAATTTGCTGAAATGTTTTGTGAAGGAAAAACTAAAACTGCTACAAAGGTGATGATATTCTTTACTTTCTCAAAGTGTGTGTGTCGTCGCGCTAAGAATGAGTCAGAAAACACAGCTGTACATTTCTCCCAATTTAGGTTGAACAACCTTGCACAGCGCTTACAGTACACTTTAAACTTTCTCCCACCGATGTGAGGCTTGTCAGACTGTCTCAGCAGCACCGCTCAGGGCAGGTTGCACTTCTGAGGCTAAACGTCACATGGGATATTCTTCAGACACCATTACGCCACAGCTGTGGGAATCGTTCCATTCAAAAGTCTGTGTTACTATCTGTGCGTTATCAAAAATTGAACGTGTGCGTGATGTGAGCCTACACGCCAGCACCCAGGGCTGTCTTTGATCAATTATTCCAGATCCACTCGGTCCCCTTTGAATGCGGATCAGTGTGTTCGCCAGCAGCGTGATGTTAACGTTGTTTAATTACTGAATTGTTTGTGTGCGAGACGCGCTCGCACGTGCATTTGTGTAGCGAAACGGTGTTTACACAGCCTTACCTCAGCTAAACAATTTACTAGCGAGTCATTTATCACTGATTATTTGAATGAAGCTTCTTAATGGCTTCTCATAAGGATTAGCTGTAGAATCAGCTCTAAATACATTAGCTGCTTTCGACGGACCGTGATGAAGGACAAGGACATTAACTGTGAGGTTGGATAATTGGATAATAATACTTTTATTATTATAAAAAAAAAGAAAGTATTTATGAGTGCTGAAAATGACACATAAAATAAAAATATATAATAGTGCATTTTATATAAAAATAATAAAAAATAAAAAATTTATACTGTATGTAATATTGTACATGTTTGGTATAAACGGTTTCATCCGGCGCACGCGCCTGAACCTGAGTTAACTTTCGGTCTGTGTTTGTTTAGTGGTCTGGTTAGTGTTGTGGGCTACAAACGAGTATGTGCTGTGGGATGTGTTTCCCAAACATTTATTTATTTGTGGCAACCTCCCACAATAAAAAAACCGACAGATTTTCCAAAAGGAATAAAGTTGAATAAACATGAGAACGTAATTCACGTTTAAAAATCAAACCGAGGCGTAGGTGTTTTCATATCACTGTATTTCTGAAGGAAAACTGTCTTTAGAAAATCTCATTTTTATTTCATCCTGCAGATAAGGCCGCGTTTGTAAGCTCAGAGCTGATTTTTCTACAGCCGTTATCGGGAAACCTCTTGTTTCTCGTGCTTAAAGCACCCCCTGCTGGCAGAGGATGAGTTCGCATTTTTAATAAATCCGTTCGACTTATGCAGCGAACATATTTCGCTTGGTATCAAAAAAATGATCTACTCTAGAAGGACTCAGCTGTTGTTTTTGATTCTATCTGGATGTCTATCGGAAGTTACGTTAGGGCCACAAAAGCATCCACGCACAGTAACGTTTGTTTATGTTGTCGTTGAAACTGTCTACACAAAGAATATGCACCAAGAAGAAAATGGTATATATATATATATATATATATATATATATATATATATTTTTTTTGTTTGTTTTTTTTTTTCTTATTATTTGTTTTCATTTACAGTGGTCTCTTATCACTGTGAGGTCTTTAGGCTGTTATCATCTTTTTAGCTCTTATAATAAGAGGCTATGCCACTTTTTTCTTGCATGGCATATAGCCAGTGTCCACACAGATAGTACTGAACAGGCAGAGTTGGCTCATTGATAAATAATGTCTATCACATATATCAGTCCTTGCAGCACTACACTTGTCAAATTATGAACACATTTTATGTCAGACAACTTCCAAAAACAAAAATCCTGTATTCAATGATCCCATTGCAACAGTTCCTAAGCTAATATTACACTAGAGGGAAACACTGTCAGTGAATGACTCGCTGGTAAATTATGGTTTGTTCATTACACAAACCTTTCGTAAGTCTTTGAATATAGCACACAAGTCATATGGACAGCTTTTTTGGTATTGAAAAGTTAAAATGACAAAGCCTTAGAACTAAAAATCTGGTTAATATGTGATATGTTTAATTTACTCTTTTACTAGAGTCATATTCAGGTCTCTGTTGACCTTCTGGATTTGACTCACATTGTAGGCTGTCATCCCACTGAATAATAAATTTTTGCTTGAACAAACTGTCACATCACTTTTGAATCATAATGTGGTGGGCAGAGATCAGAGCTGCAGGTGAACGCGAAGACTTCTGCTGCTGCTAAAACACAAATACGCTAATTAATGCTGATAAACCTTCAGCTCAAAGCACTGTAAATATTTATAAACTATAAAAATTAACTAAACATTTTGATTAGTAAATGTACAACCTAAATATATTTTAAAAAAACAAATGTAAAAATATATATACAGATACAATATTAAACTGTATATACTGTGTGTGTGTGTGTGTGGTGCTGTCAAACAATTATTTGTGATTAATCTCATCCATATATATGAACATTTACTGTATATAAATACTGTATGTATATATATATATATATATATATATATATATACGTATAGGGTGATATCAGGTAAAATGGGCCATTTAAGGTTTTAGGGGCCCAGCGCCTCTGGAATTTAGAGCGAATCACTGAAAAGCATTTCAAACTGTTGTCATAACTGTGCTTGACAAGTAACAGGTGATTTGATTGATTTATGGTTGATATGGTGGGCAGGGCAATAATTCAAATCAAGA
>JAUCMU010000033.1:5842-22767 GCA_032275025.1 Enteromius treurensis | reverse complement strand
TTGGCCTTAGATGAATTTGGCCTCTTTTAGATCTTATAATCAGATTGATCATCTTAGCTGGCAAGTTTCAGTATGTTCGTTGTCTTCATAAATGCATCTGCATAAATAGGAGAATTTAGAAATTTTTGTCTTAGCTCACTTAATCGTTCCCTCTTTTGCTTTTCTCTTTAATCCCTATCTACTGTAGCCACCTTCCCTTGTTCTTTTCTAGCATTTTATTGCTTCCAACTCCTTACTTACATGTGCTTTTTATTCTTCATACTATTCCAATTTTCTTACTTTCTACAACTTCCTTTTTTCTCATTTAATTTATATTGACTTATTTATGCGACTATTGGCCTTGCTTGGCCATTGCAACATATTCTATTATAAAAAGATTTTTTTATAATGAGAATTTTGTTACATTAAAATAGTATAAATTAAAAATATTTTTATTACTGGTCTCAAGAGGGCTTTCCTGATTCAACTTGCTTAATCGGCTCATTGATCTTTCTTAAGATATCTCTTTGATCTCGACCTGTGTTCCAGCCATGCATATTTTTTAGCCCACAGCAAACTTTGTTGTTGTGGATACTGAATGAGTGCCTGAGGCACATATTGGAATCACTGGTCAAATCTTTGCCCAGCTTAAGGATTTTTGCATCAATTTACAACAAGGCTACTTAACAGCTTATTTTAATATGATTTAAGGACAAACAATACTTTAACAGTATTTGCTGTTCTTAGATCACACGAATTTCAGATTTTCCAATGTTTGTTAACATTTGCAAATGTTTTATGGCCTCGCCTGAACAATGAACACCAACAATTCCTGCTACTGCATTCTTGTGTGAACACGCAACCTTCTGATATGTTGCAAGGAATGTGTTGCTCTTTGTTTATTCAGGTAGCCTCTTTAACAACCAATATCAATAAATGTTTTATTTTATTATTTTATTGTAAAGTGCTGCCAAATCTGTGACTAAAATCTGAGTTTGGTCAAATTTGTCTTTTGCTTTGGGCTGTTATTAACTGTCTCTTTTTAAGAAAATCCTTTGTGTGTGAGATTGAGCGGGCTCGGAGCAAATGCACATTATTTCTCTATTGTTCTCCATATTTGTTTGTTTGTCTGTTTGGAGACAAATGCTGAGGTTTATCCAGGTTTTTGGTAATTTTTCTAACTCCAAATTAACCAAGCTATGCGCTATAGTTATTTAGATTTAACCTTAACGTCCGCTGTGCGGAAGGCATTTTCATTGTGAAATCACATTGTGGCCACGTTGCGTTTCTCTGCTCACATATAGATCGCTGCTGGTATATTGAAAATATCAGAGCATATCACTAAGGAAACAAATAACTTTATTAAAGGCAACTTCACTTGAAATTGCTATTTTTGGTTGTTTTATTTTAAACCAAGACGTCTGCCTTAGGGTGCATGTAGCATCTCGCAGCAGTTGGGTTGTTTAAACTCGACAAACGTTAACAGGTTAACGTTAGTCTCTGGGTACTTGTAACCTCACAGATAACTATAATGTGGTCTTTACACACAATGTGTTTACACAATTAGAAACTTGAAATGCAAACGGGATGTTTTTTGTCCGATTATAGTTTCTTCTGAAACTCTCTAGATTTCTGTTGCATTGCTTTGTTTTGCCTCATTTCACACACAAAGTCGCTAGACTAGCTAGCGTTAGCCACTAAGTTTGTTGGTTTCAGAGTTCAATTTTTTTTCTTCTTAGCCCTTGGTAGAGTAGCCAGAGGTACATGTGGATGATGTTGTTCCCCTTTTTTAGATTCTCTTCTCTTGTGAGATCTTGATTCTTTGCTCAAGAGACTTATTTTCCTGCTCTGCTCTAGTATTTCCCTACTAAGTTATGTGGTTTCGTCTATTTCTTAAACCCCGCCGGCTTTACGGTCACTGGCCTATTCTTTGAGTACTCCGACTCATACTATGAAATGTGTTTAAATGGGATGTGTTTATGCTTTCCCTCAACATTTCTTAAAGGTAAATAAGAACGACTTACCGCAGCAGATGAGAAAATGACAGAGAGCTCAAACCTCTTCCTGGAGCGCGCTAGAACAGCTGGCGTCGCACCATGATGCGACATCATGTGACATCATCACGTCGGGGTCACCAAGCTGTAAGGTCCGGCTAGTTTGGCCGGATGATACGTGTCTCGCTTCCTAGCGGCTCTAAGGAAAAAGCTAAGGATTAAATTTCTATTAGCCAATTTTTCCAAATCTTACAGTGCGTTCAAGTCATGTCATAAAGATAGTATTTACGAGTTGAAAGCACATGAACGCCACTACAAAGATGAAAATATGAGTAGGAAGCTCCGGATTTTCTTTAAGCCCTGATCTTTGAGAGTTAGGGGGGTCAGTAAAAAAACATTGAGGAATACCACAATACTTATAGGTATTTAGAAGTGACATCAAGCTTTTCTATTTACAATGAAGTAAGCTAATACCTGCACAAAATATGATAGCATTATAATATAACAATATATTATGTAATTATAAAGTTTACAGTGGTGTCATAAATTATTTTAAAACATAAAAATAAATAGTAAAACCTCATGAATACAAATTTCCCAGGAGGACTTAAACGCTCCATATGTTCCATCATGAACCCTGTTGGCCTATCTGACCAGCAAGGTCAATTTAACAGTAATTGTGCAGTTTGCTTGCATTATTGCATTTCAATGTAGTAATAATACTTAAATGGCACAAGTAAAGAGTATGGTGCAGGTATGACATCACTTTGTAAGCCAAAATGCAAAGCACATTAGCATTTTAGCAGTTCCAGTTCCATCGTCCCAAAGTCAATGGGGTTTTTTAATGGGTTTTTGGTGAAGTGGATGACAAGGTTTGTAGTGAACACAAGCTCAATTCACTTTCACGTTTTATTCTACGACATAAAATAAGCTACACCAGTACCCTTGTGGTTTTCTGAAGATGTGATGTGTCTTGAAAAAGACGTACGGTTGCTAAAATGGGACAACTGAGGCAGTTGGGGGCATTAACATCTTTAATAACCAAGCTTCCACCCTGGTCCTTTACATGTGTTGTGTACTATGTTTCTTCCAGGGACTCAGATTTCCATTGTACAAAGACATGCATATTTGCCCAACTGAGGAAATCTACTTAATGGCAAAAGGTTTCTGCTGCAAGGTTGAAACTTTTAAGCATGTTGCTGCTCTTTTCATTCTTGCTTGACTAAATCCTGTCTGGACTCTATTGTAAAGCTTTCCTGGCTTATTCAATTTACTTTAGTCAGCTTTTGTGGAATGTAAGTGCTTTTACTCTCTGTATCATCACTGATTATGTGTGTGGCTAGAGGCACAACATGACTGAAAGTTTCAATCTGGAGAGCAAAGCTGCAAGAGACTATGCATTGTTTAATGCAATGATAAAAGTTTGCTAAATTTGTATCCACAATTACAGAGTTTAAATGTAAAAATACAATTAAATGTAAAACTAATAAAATTTACTTTACAATTACAAGGACATATGGTAGATTGTTAGTATGGATATAAACCTTTAATATAATGAGCAACATATTTAATTATTATTATTGTAATTTTACACAACTTCGTATGTAATTTGAGAAAACAGAAAAATACTGTATAAATAATACAGTAAATTTCCTGTATAAAAAGTAAGCATTACTGTAAATTTGTAATTAATGACATAATCCTTAAATTAACAGTCAGTAAATTAATTTACAGATATTGTGTGTAATTTTACAGAGTTTTGAATATAATTCAAAAACAACAGAAAAATACTCTAAAAAATGTAGAGTTATTATCTTTAAAATTTGGATTTTTTTTTTACAGTGTGTATTTGAAGCGGTAAATTGCATTGCAAAGCCAGAATATTAATCTTGATAAAAACGCAAACAGCGTTTGTTAAAACAAAAAGCGCATTTCGCTCTCCATGTTCTTTCTATATAGTTACCACGTTTTCTCTCTCCTGTACTGCCACATAGAATGGAAAAATATTAACTTAAAGCATGCAAGAAAGAGGTCAAATATTTCATACTTACCATTTTAGCAACTTATGCAAGAGACGTCCAGATCTTCGGTGTGCTTTAACAGATCTTAACACGGAAAGCAAGGAGAGATTGATCCATACTTCCCAAACTCCTGAACAGGAATGAATGGATGCGCGCAAACCAGTCTCCGCCCGAGGGGGCGTCAACAGTTGGATGCAGCGACCCCATTCGTTTACCCCCAATGACGTGTGCTTCACGCTTGTAGCGCGTGAGGTGGTGTGTGTTTTTCTGAGGGGTGTCTGGTTTTGAAAATTATGGACGCTCATGTTCAGACCTGGACATATTTATGACCTGTCGTAAAATCTGGCTCACGATGTAGCAGACGCATGTTGTAAAATTACAAAGAAAGTGTTTAGATCCTTCTTTGATGTGTGGTCTGGTGATCCTTTTTAATAAAACATACATCCGCATCTCGTGAGAAAGGTCTGTTTATGGTGTTCCTGTCGTAAATGTTACACTACACTACACTGGACTTGGTCAAAGATTTCCTTTACTGAGGAAATGTTGTTTTGGAGAGGTTATTTATTTATTTATTTTGTTTGTTTTTAAACAGGTACAAATGATACAATGTTTACTGTATTATCTATTATATTGTGTAGTTAATCCTCTGAACAAATGCTGAACTGTGGGCCTAGTCACGCATCACTGACGTTAACAGCTATGATCTGCTTCTTTCACTACAATGTCATGGTTCCTAACAATTAATACAAATAAATAATGATCATATCAGAACGAAAACACAGATACTGTAACAGATGTGGACAGACTCCAATGTAAAAGTCAATAATAGAGTTTATTAAACAGGATGTAAACTATAACCAAGGTAAGCAAACTAAAGTTCTCCCAAAGCTGGGCATGAATAAACAAACTAAAGAGTCTCTTGTTGATATCTGCAGGTTCACCGTTGGAGAAGGACAAACAGATGATCACAGCCCCACACACCACTTGCGTTGCTGGAAACACGGAGAGGGATTCCAGGAGTTGAGACAACGCGGAGATTCCAGAAGCCTTCAGAACCAGCACAGGTAAGGAGCAGAGGTGAGTATGACAACAAGGTTAATGTCCACTATCAACATACGAGCTTCGACCAAGACTGATTGTAGAGTGAGCTTATATGGGGTGCTTGATTGGGCTGGTGATTGTGATCAGGTGAGGAATCCAGGTGATGATGATGACTGGGCACGTGAATGACTGGAAAGGTGGAGTTTAGTGCAGAGTCTATGAGTCAGTGTGGGTGGAGTCTGGAGTGGATGTGACAATTATACCTATAATGTTATATGTTTATTACTTGTTTCCTAACCGTGACTATCCGAAAATTAGGCACAATATGATATAATTCTCACTTAATTAAACCCCTAGTGCTTGAGCATTATATAAACAGAGTGTCCATTGGGTAATGTGATATTCAGTATGTTAACAAATGCCCTCTGTTCTCATTTCCTCAAACAACAGACCAGGCTTATGCAACAAATTACTGAATAGCACACCTAAAGCCTCTCCAACCCCCATTTGCCCAGGTGAGGTGATTCATTCAGCCCCCAGACAACATTTATACCAAGCATCAAGGTTGTTTTCTCCTTAATTTGTGAAGAAACACAGTAACTCTGCGAGAGAACAGACAAAGCCAAGGCTCTGAAGCCATTTCTACCGCATTAGTGCATCAGCATGGTGCAGCACAAATTGTTGCGTTTAACCCTGAAGTGCTGTTCTACACAACCTGAATCCGTCCATTCATATTTAAACTCCCGCAGTGCATCGCTCAATGATTGAGTTGTAGCTCTGGCAGAGGAGGCAGAATGGGAGGAGCTGAATAGATTGCTATAGACCTTGCTCCTCCGAGAGTGTGCTCATTTCAAAGAACGTCTCATTTAAAATTGGTCAGATTGTCATCTGTGGTGGCATGAGAGAGACGGAGGAGATGAAGACGCTACCTGCTGGGGCCCAGATTAAAAGCATGACAGATAAGTGTGTGTTTAAACAGAGCTCTCGCAGAGAGACGTGCCACATCCCGGTTCAGCGGGTCAGTGAAAGTACAGTGGCTATCTCTAACAAGACCAAAACACTTATTTTCTTGATGAATTATTGATGTGTCTCCTTACAGAGGGCACAGTCCAGTTGCTAACTGCTCGCAGCAGTCATTTAAGGGGAAATCAAATGGCTCGTTTACCAAATGATGCTCTCTAACCTGTAAGATTTTAATTAGGGACGAGGATAAATTGTCAGCAATGTTTGATCGGAAAACTTCAAAACATTTCACACTGATCAAAAAGTATTTTTTATTTTGATTGGATATGATCTCATACTTTCTTCTACTGTCTACTGTCTTTTTGAAATTCACACAAAAGCTATTATGCATTATATCTTTTGCTACAGTATCAAATGGGAATGCAAAAATTATATTTGCTAAAATTCTAATACTATAATGTACATCCATAAACACTTTTGGTAGAAAACACTGAAGTATGATGCCAACTAAGCACTGCTGATTTCTATCTGTTTCAATGTGTTTAACACATTCTTAATTTAACCTTTTTCAATTTCACCAAAATTTCATCTACTCTCATCTATACTTGATATTAAAGAAATTAAATGAATTTACAACATACATCATAGAAAACCAAATGTTTACACTTTCAAGGCATAAAAGAATGTAAACTTTTCAATGGAAAGAGCAGCTCTGGTCTGAAACTTACACTGACCTCAACAACAACACTATAGTTTAGCCCTGTATAAAAGCATAGAAACTTTATAAAAAAAAAGAGTTCTTCAGTCTAAAAATGAAATATATATTTTAGGCTGCAATAAATAATAAATTAAGTATTTCATATCAATAAAAAGCCATATAAGTCTCTTTTAAAATGAAGGGTTTGGTTTGGAACCTTTTAGTGATTCAAAAGTTTGTGACAGAACCTTTTCTGAGTGCAGCTCTGAATAATGTGTTTTTAGACCCCTGTGTTTTACTCTATTCCATTGCAGTCAAGCTATTAATATTATTAAAAGCTTGAAACTCATCTCCTGTTATATCACCACTGGGTATTACCTGGAATTCACCTTTGTACATTCTGTAGCCAACATTTCATGTATATTTTAATATGCAGCACAAGACACATTGCATGTTTACTAGGTCTAACCTAGGGCTACAAAACTCTAAATATACCATAAATAACAAAAATATCCAGTGACATCTACGCATCCCTTCCCAAAGGTTGACATCCTCCACTGTATGCAGTGACTTTGAGTCCGGAGCAGAGATAAACCCCTCTGGAGAGGTTTAGAGGGCAATCACATGGTGTGTCCAACAAGACATGGTCTAGTTGAATGGAACAGAAGTTTAAAATGTCCTTTTTATATTTTTTATATTGTCAAGTAATTTTATCAACCGCCAGTCAAGTCATCATTACATTAAACAGCTTTAAAAATACCCAGGGTCCTTCAGAGGTCACTCCAAGGCAAAATGTGTGTGAGTGACAGGACAGCAAAGGTTTGCGTGAGTCCTAAAACAAAAGCACTTTCTCACTTCCCATTACATGCATTTACAAAGACCCCTGTGCACTAAAGTGGAGGCACCAGCCTTTTAGCTTAGTTGTTCGGATACACAGTATGACAGAATCAAGCTTTCTTCTCAAGGAAGATGCTCAACGAGTACGCTTGTGGAAGAAAGAGGAGAAACAGGGCAGGAGATGCACTTCTTGTCAAAACAATTCTTGTATACGTCAGATCTGATAAGACTCACAAAAGCAATCCGTGCCTGTTGGGAGGCTGATTCTTTGGCTCAGCATCTGTGCGTGACAAAGAAAATATGAAATGTCAAGCACATGGCGTTTTCCAGGCAGCTCCTGAAAAATGAGGATGAGAAAATTATCAACAGTACAAAAATAAAAAAACAAAACCAATATTATGGAATATTAGGCTAAATAAACAGCAGCAAAAACAACGGATAAAGTTTTCCCTATTTATATTTGAAGGTCACATGAGCAAATCGTAAGTTTCTGTTTTTCTTGACTCAATACACAATTAATTCATTTTAATAAATTTAATATTCAGCTTCTCAGTAAGAGCAGAGCCTTATGTGTTGCTTAGTAAAAGGCAATCCATCATTTTATAGCTTCTAAAAACATAAAGTTGGACCGTCAGCGCCGTTCAACAGATGCAGTCACAACCCATTCTTTATTCTCCGTAGCAGAATGCTTCTTCCTGTATTTTATCTTTACTAGCTGTTTTAGTGTTGCATTAGCATTTAACGCGTCTATGTGATTAATTACCCAGAAGCCCGGCACCATTAGAACATACAGGCTTTTGAAGTGCCGTGTACCATGCTCTTAACTGCTCGTGTTAATTGCAAATGCTGCTCATCAGTGGCCTGGGAGATAATCAATTAGAATCTCTAGAGGAAGGACTAAAATTACCTGCCACCTTTGCCATGTGGAGATATAGGTGCGCGAGAGGGGAATTTGAGAGCAACAGAAAAGAAAAAAAGAAGGAAAGAATGGAACAGCATTTGTATAATCACTCAAAGCAGGACAATTCAAAGGCACAAAGGTTGCTGGCACTGCGGATGACTGCAAAGTCGTTAATTAAATCTGCGTAATTGGCAAAGCGAGCACATGACTCGCGAAGCATAGATGCTAATATAGACAGTGAACACCAAAACTTCATCAGCCAACATAAAAACATAACACTATATTTCTAAACTAAATATTTCCAGAAGCTTCTAAAATGTTGTATTTAATATAAAACGTGACAATATAAAATATCTGCAATCCACTTTATCTAGAAGAGATGCAAGAATGTATGATGCTCTAAAAAAAAAAAAATACTTTTGCCAGTATATTGCAAAACTATTTTACATTATTAAATTAATGAAATGTTATATATATATTTGTTATATATAATGGTTATTGTATATATATGTACATATATACACCTCTCTCTCTCTCTCTCTCTCTCTCTCTCTATATATATATATATATACGTGTGTGTATGTTGTGTGTGTGTGTATATATATATTTTTTTTTTTATGTATTGTTTAAAAGTTCTATTATTTTAAACATTTATTTATTCATCATAGAATTCATCAAACGTTACCATAAAGACATTTATAATGATACAAACACTTTCTATTTTAAATAACATTGTTATTTTGAACTTTATTTTGAAAAAAAAATGTTTTTACTAAAATTAATAAGTATTACTAGCTAACAATAATAATAATAATAATAATAATATGCACTGTTTTTAACATTGTAATTTAAATAATGGCTGCTGAAAATTCACAACAGGAATAAATTGCATTTTAAAATATATAAAAAATAGAAAGCAGTCATTTTTGTTATGATTAGCTGGAGGTGCAAGTCTAGATTGGATGGCACTCCAGCCCCTATGTACTGAGTCTGTGTTTTTCCATTCCTCTGCCCTGTTTCCTGTGTTTCCTTTGTTCCTCGTTCTCGACCTCGCCTGTACCTGGATTTACGACTTTGTCTTGCCCCTCTGGATTATGTTTGCTCCTCCTTCGACCCTGGATTATTCTACTGTCTTGCTCAGACCCTCAGACCCTGCTATTGTTTACTCAGTGTGTGAATAAAACTGTCTGCGTTTGAATCCGAATGTCTCTCGCCTCATCCGTGACAGATTGGCCAGCCTACACAGGATTCAGTGACAGTATGCCACGACACTCACTCAGAGACTTGCACAGGCTGTTTTTGAGACTGCTTCCCTGTCGGTTCCAGTGACCCCGCCTTTGCACGTGGCGGTCACTCAAGAGACCAGAAGAAGAGAAGCAGTCTCCAGCCCGGTCTCAAAGTATGGCAAGCCATATACAGCTCTATTAGTCCCGGTTTTTCAGCTTAAGACTGTTTTATGCCCAGTTGGTTTCAGTTATACAGCCAGGTGCAAAGTCCAGATGAGAAGGGGCCACTGGGAGGGCCTGAAGGTCACCTACTCTCCTCAGAGAACACAATGCTAGCAAAAGTGTTGTCTTGATTGTCAATAGACGATCAGAGATCTCTCATGTGTCAAATGGTGGCCCACAGAGGGCCTCTAACACGACAGCCAGGTCCCAGGTCGGCACCCGGAAAGTACTGGTGGCCTCAACCTCAGCGTACCACGGAGGAAACGTATGACCAGGGGTTCTTTACCAACTGTGTTTCCACTGAGAGAGGCGAGGTAAGAATCTGGCCTGCAAAAATTCCAGAACTGTACCGACTGGGCAGTTAACTGGATCTTGCAGGTGTTCTCTATACCAGGAAGTGAACAAATTCCACTTCAGGAGCTCTGGATTGGAGGACGGTCTCAACAACCTTGGCTGAGAGACCTGTGGCTAAGAGTTGTGCCTACTCAGGGGTCCACACTCTCAGGTTCCACAACTCCAGGCGAGGGTGCACTATGGTGGCTCCCCCGCCTGTGAGAGGAGATCCCTCCTAATCGGAATTTCTCATGTAGGGCCATCTAGGAGGTCCATCAGGTCCGGGAACCATACTCGGCCCAGCCGGAATGGAGCAACAAGTAGTAGACTGACCGCGTTCCGGCACACACTCTCTCCAGAACTCCTGGAAGCAGAGCAATCGGAGGAAAAGTGTACAGACGAAGCTTCGGCTATGTCTGTACCATGGCATCCAGCCCCAGTGGAGCTGGATGACCTAGAGAGTACCAGAGGGGACATTGCACATTCTCTCTCAATTGGGAAGAGGTCTAACTCTGCCTTGTAATATACTCTCCAGATCTGCTCCACCACCTCTAGGTGAAGCATCCACTCCCTGGGCCTCCGCCAGGACAGGATGTGTGCTCCTATGTTTTGATACCCGGGAATATAGATGGCTCTCAGTGAGAGGGATCTGTCCTGGGCCCACACAAGGATCTGGTGCACCAGCTTGTACAAGGGACGCGAACGCATACCTCTTTAGTGGTTGATGTAAGAGACAACTAACATGTTGTCGGTGTGCACCAACACGTGTTGGTCTCTTACGTCTGTGAAGAAGTGTTTTAGTGCTCGAAACACGGCCAGCATCTCCAGGCAGTTGATTTGCCACATGAGATGGTGACCTCTCCATTTATACCGCGGGCTGAACGACCACTCATGATCGCTCCCCAACAGGTGCGAGAAGCATCCGTTGCTAACCTTACACAGCAAATTGGAGCTCTCAGCACGGGGCCCAGATTTGGGAACAAAGGTTTCCTCCACATATCTAAGGCACATACGGCTCGGCGTGACACTTTGATCATGCAAAGGGGATTTCCCCTCAGGGAAACACCTTTGTTCCTGAGCCACCACTGTAGGGGTCTCATGTACAGCAGTCCAATAGGTATCACGTTGGACGCAGCTGCCATCAGGCCCAGTAATCTTTGAAACTGCTTGACAGTGAGCAGGTGTCAAACGAGCCTGCATCGTGGTCGAATCCCACACTACGCCTAGATAAGTGGTCCTCTGTGCTGGAAAAAAAGTATACTTTTCTTGGCGTTCAGTCTAAACCCCAACTGTTTCATGTGAGCGAGGATGACATCTCCATGTCTGTTCCATTCGCTCACCGACTGTGCTACAATCAGCAAGTTGTCGATATAATTGAGTATGTGGATGCATTGGAGTCGTAGAGGAGCCTGTGCTGCATCCACACACTTCGTAAACATACGGGGTGAGAGCGCAAGGCCGAAGGGGAGAACCCGATACTGATATGCTTTGCCCCCAAAAGCTCAGGAGCTTCCTGTGAGAAGGATGGATTGATACATGGATGCACTTAGATCTATCGTGACAAACCTGATTTGTGACACAACCTGCTTTACAGTGAGCATCCTAAACTTCGGTTCAGTAGCCTGATATCTAAAATGGGTCTCAGCCCCCCATTCTTCTTTGGAACTATGTAGTAGCAGCTGTACCCAGCTCAGTTATGGTTAATAAAATGCATTATTGTTAATATCTGTATCTTCCATAGCAGCAATATCAGTTAAGGACCCTATAGAATATAGTGCTTTACATAATACAAGCAGTGTTAAACAAGAGAATAGTGTGTTGATAATGCAATTGGACAAAAGCAAACAGTCAACGTTTCAGTTAAAACCAGTCCATCGTTGATGCAGTGTTGTCATTAGCCGTGTTTCCATTACAGGTTTGCTTAAAACTTTGGCATTATTTGATAAATGTCGAAAAAAAATATTTAGTTAGTAATTAGTAATGACGGCATTTCCATTTACCAATTTTATGAGACTAAAATATAACATTCTAATGCGATAAGTCAAATAAAGGCAATAGATTCTAGTGATATTTGATGGATTTTGGACATATTTATCCAGACCATATACCACGCTGCAGTAAATGAGAAAACGAACATTTCTGTGGACACAGCCAAAATAAAAAAATAAATAAATGCCTTCAAGAAGGAGCCTGCTATTTTTGTCCCGATCTCCACACAGAGGTGTCGAAATTTTGGCCAGTCGCAGCCTGCCTTTTTGTCCCCGTAAACAATGTAATGGGGATCAATTTGAGCGGTTATAAGACGATGCCATGAGATCTCTCTCCCAACGCTGCATCATCTTTAAAGGCTCCGTTCCTGCCATCCAAGCCTTTAAGAATGACATCTTTGCTGGTGGGCAGGGGGTACTCGGCAGCTGGTCAAGCTGGTGACGTGTCTGCACACAGAAAAAACTAACAAAAAAAGGCTGTGTTACAGGTGTACCAAGCCAACCTGCTAAAAGACCTCAATGAGAGCGCAGAAGAACTGCTGACCTCTCATTGTGAGCGCTAGAATCGCTCTTCAGTTCTTGATGCTGTTAGGAGGAGCAGACTCAGCCGAGTACATGCTTCTCTTTCAGGGAAACACAGAAACAGAACGTTGTCGCCTGAGAGGGAAATCAAAACCCTTCAAAGACCTGAGGGTCGTGCTTTAGGAGGCCCCAAGTAGGAGGATCGATCTGCTAACCCTGCCAGTGCTTCAGGGCGCAGCGGTCTCCAGCGAGCGCTACGTGAATGCTGGGTCTGATGGCAGCTACATCCAATGAGGCCCCTACAATGGTGACTCAGGAACAAATGTGTTTTCCTAAGGGAAATCCCCTTTGCATGATCAAGGTGTCACGCCGTACGTGCCTTAGAAATGTGGAGGAAACCTTGGTTCATAAATCAGGGCCTGGTGTTGGGAGCTACGACTCGCTGTGTAAAGCTAGCGATGGACGCGCCCCTCACTGGTGGGGGGGCGGTCATGAGTGGCCGCTCGGCCTGTGGTCTGTGGAGAGGTCGCCCTCTTTTGTGGCACATCAACAGCCTGGAGATGCTGGCCATGTTTCGAGCATTGAAACACTTTCTTACAGACATAAAAGATTAACATGTGTTTTGATGCGTACCGACAACACATCAGTCGTCTCTTATACCAACCACCAAGGAGACTTGTGATAATGCCCCTTATACAAGCTGGCGCACCAGATCCTTGTGTGGGCCTGGGACAGACTCCTCTCACTGAGTGCCGTCTACATTCCTGGGCATCTAAAAATGTCCCAACAGCTCATTGGTCTTCACTGTAAAAAAATAATTATAAAGTCAAAGCTAAATTTATTAATTTCTCATATTATCACAGTTTACTTGTTATAGTTTAGAAAATTGTAATAAAATATGAATGACCCAAAGTTAAACTGACAAACAACAATTTGTATGCAATGGATTACAATCAAACAAAAATTCAGACAACTGTTAGTATTACGATATAAACACTATCAATACTTTGTTGAACAATTATACCAAGCAATGCTTAATTTTGTTCAGTCTGTAAAAAGGTTTCATAGCAATTAAAAGAAAAAAAACAAAACATTGTGGGTTAATTCTTGCTACAACTACAAAGAAATGCAGGTTCAATGAGTGATTTTCTTTCTTTCATTTTCTTGGATTAAATGTTAGCAGCTAGTAAATTAGGCATGGTTACATTTGATAGGTCAATTGCAAAGCACTGCATAAATAAATAAGTATGCAATGTGTCACAGACAAAAGCAGCCACCACACCAGAGTCAAACGTCTGTTCTCGTTCGTACGAAGTGGACTTTTACACTTGCTTCCTGATAATTGTCGTTGAGAATACTCACCCTGTTCTTACATTACTGTTCTCCTCTGTTCCACTGTATCTCCAGTGTATCCAGGTTTCCTGGTGTTTGACTGTCTCCTCATTCCCAAGTATCTCCATTGTCTCTGTGATCCTCCAGCTTCTCCGCGTATCTGTGAATATAAAAGTGTTATTATCAGACATTCTCCTTCAGCGAACTTTCCAAGATCCACATTGCTCACCATGTTCTACTGTATGTCTCTTCCTGTTGTTCCCCGCCTGCTGTATAAATAAACCTTCTCTTTATTACTTACCATCTGTGTAGCGTCCACTTCCATTACACAATGACAGCTTTTTCAGTTTTAAAACTCAGTCAAACATCAATTATCAAAAAATAATCCCCCCTTAAATGTAATTTTGAAACTGCACCATCATCATAATTTATTCATTCCTTCATTCATTCATTCATTCATTTGCACATTAAGGTGTCAAAAAAAATAAATAAAAATGTAATAGTATTCCCCTAGCTGAATCTCAAATCACATTGGATCTGAAAATGCATGCATTCTAGATATGAAACATACAAAATGAACAATTCTTGTTTAATTAAAAGCATGGAATCATGTTTTCATGAGTCAGTGATGAATGCAGCAAGATCAAAAGCCCTCAGGTGGTTCTATCACAGCCCTGCCTGTGCAGAAGTTACAACACTTCGTTTTATTAGGAGCAGGCCCCTCTGTTAGAGCAGTCCTGCATAAATAGTTAAGGTAAATACACTATATCATTTCTCTTCACAGATGAATAGCATTATGATTTCTATGCTGAGCCAGGTGAAGCAGGGTCAGCAGAGGAAATTAAGAGGCACTCGCAGCAGCTGCTGTCTCTCCTCTCTTTAACCATGCTTGACTGCTCCGACCATCAAAAGCCGCTTGTACATGCGTCATAAAAAAAGAAAAACATTGGCTGTGTGTTTAAAATGGTATTAAAATGCTGTTGACCCTTAAAATTAGAAAGTGAAACGTGCATCTCCTTGCATGCCAATTACTTCATGTCTATCTAAAGTGCAGAGGGGAAAATAGAGATGTATATGGTTGAGAGGTGTTCAGAATTTATTGATATTGTGCAGAAATGTGAAATCACTCATATATGACATTACCACGCATCTTAACAGTGGGTTCAGACAATTTAAAATATGTTATTTGGTAATACTTTGTTTATTTTTGTAGATAAATATTTGATTAATATGATTTCCCTTTGTGTTTTGCGCCCTTCAACCTAGCCTATTTCACAGTTTAATTAACAATCTCTGTTAATCCTGTTGGATAACCAAATTTTTGCTACAAAAAAAACTAAATTCATAAATAATCATTATAAAAGAGTTTGAAAAATGCTTTTTTAAAATAATTTTAGATGGAGTATGCCATGTAAGTACATTTTACCCAAACAATAACTGCATTTATGAATCTCTTGACTTGATAATTAGTTTCATAGAAGCATTCAGGTTTGCTTTGAGCTGCATTCTCCAAAACCATCTTAACGCTACGTCGTTCTTAAGTTGTACCTTAAGACTTACCTTATCTTCAGCGCCTGTTTTCCGAAACATTCTTAGTTAAGTATACCTTCTGTAAGTCATTCGTTCGTGTAAGGTCGGTCTGGAGCGCTCTTAGCTATACCTTATCGCTGCTGACGTGACCACTAATACGCAAAAAGCTTTTTTACATCGCCGTTTAACATAACAGTTTAAATTAAAATGTATTAAAATCCCATTTAGTATTAAATTTACATTTATACTTTACTTAAAATTTGTACACATAAAATACTTAAGCTGTTATAGCCTACACCCAGTGAATGGAAGTGTTTTCATTAATAAAGTTTCCATAAACTAATGGTTGTTAGCTTTTTCAATTACTATCCTAAAGCACATCAGCTGGCGAACCGCTTGACAGAAACGGATTAAGAGTCTATATAAAGAAAGAGGAGTTTACACAAACGTTATAGCTATGGCAGCGCTCGCAAAATTGTGCCATTTTTTGGAGACTGTTATGCGGGCACTCAGCGGTTCTACATTGAATTAATCCCTGGGCGAGACCCCCTCTTAACCCCTTTTATTATTTCAAAAAACACAAATAACAGCAGAAAAGCATTTATTTTTAATAAAAATGAAAGAAATAATAATACAAAAAGTTGAAAATAATGCATTGGGAAGGGTTAGGGAGGACTTTATTTTTCCAATAAAGGTGTAAACCTAATGCCATCTATTTCATGATGTGAATTAAAAAAAAAAAAAACAACAACAACAACAAAAAACCATTTGCACTTAATAAATTGCATTCTGTTTTATAATGCACTTCAATCGAGGTCGACGCTACGGCTGGTGAGTCGGCATACGGAGAACATTAACACTGGCTGTGAGGGTGCGGGATTGCGTACTTGCTAATTTATAAACACATAAACTTTATTTCTGCATGTTCATATTTAAATTAGCCCGATAAATGCAGTTCGTACTATTTCTAAAACGCTTTTTTATAAAGAACATAGTTTTCTCAATATTTTTCCTATACCGCTGTGAAGGAAAGAGCACACAATCGATCATCAAGGCATCGATATTAATGGACAGCACCTGCTAAGGTCCCACTTAAGAAGGTTTACCTTAAGCACCATCCTAAGGTATAGTTAGGCGAACACACGTAGGAAAGGTATAACTGTAGTTAAGGTGTACCTTTTGAGTCTTCGTAGCGCGCTAATAGAGAACGTTATCGGAGAACGCAGCCTTGAACTGTTTTAGTGGGCATATCTAGATTTTTTTTTAGACAAGTCTTGATGGTTTGAGAAGGATAAAGTGATCAAACACTTTCTGATCAGCTGCTGATGGTCTTTAAAAA
>JAUCMU010000032.1:3362970-3379544 GCA_032275025.1 Enteromius treurensis | reverse complement strand
AGATCTTTAAGTCCATCTCATGAAAAATCTGAGCAGAAACAAAGGTGTTGCGTTTATATTTTTGTTGAGTGTATATAGTACAGGTCAAAAGTTTGGATACACCTTCTCATTCAATGTGTTTCCTTTATTTTCATGACCATTCACATTGGTAGATTCTTACTGAAGGCATCAAAACTATGAATGAACACGTGGAGTTCCGTACTTAACAAAAAAGCTGAAATAACGGAAACTATAGGTTACTACCATAACCACTGTTCCCTGAGACATGAAACGAGTAGTGCGGTCGGACGTGTAGAGTGTAGACTTTGTCAGGCTTTTACTGGAGGTGAAAGCTGCAGTTAGAAAGCCCATTGCAACAAGAGTTTCAGACTAACTTGTTTCATCAGAAGGGAGTCAGTTAAACGTAAGCGCTGAGATAGCGGGACCTCACAGCGAAGCGGGTTCGCGGCCCGGGACAGAGCAGCCCGGGTAATGGGTGCCGCTGTAGATAAAGGCTAGAGCCTGCGGGAATTCCGCTAAAAGGAGGCTAGTACGCCTTAACATATGAGATGGCAGGGAGTATGACCAGATCAGCAGTTGCCAACTATACGCAGAGAGAACCCTAGCATGCAGTGCTGGGATATCCAGATTAAAAAACCTGGCAAAGGTGGACGGCGAGGTCCAGCCGGCCGCCTCACAAATCTCTGACAGAGAAACACCACTGACCAAGGCCCAGGTGGAGGCAGTGGATCTGGTGGAATGGCATTTGACTCCCAGGGGGCATTCTAGCCCTGCTGAAGAATAAGCCAGTAGAATCGTGTTCACAACCCATTTTGCGAGCCTTTGCTTGCCTTAGCCCTTTGGAGCGGACTCCGAAGCAAGTAAACAGCTGGTCAGAGCGTCTGAAGTCAGCTGTTTGCTCAATATAAATTCTCAATGCCTTTACCGGGCAGAGAGGGTTGGAATCCTGGCCCTCGGAAGAGAAACCACCTGTGCCCTAAAAGGCGTAGTGAGCACTTTTGGTACATAGCCATGCCTTGGTTTTAGGGTGACTTTGGAGTCATTCCGCCCAAATTCCGGGCAAGCAGGGTTGACAGACAGCGCTTGCAGGTCACCTACTTGCTTAACAGATGCCAGTACTAAAAGCAGGGCAGTCTTAGACGTCAGCGCTTTCAGTGTCACTGTTCGGAGGGGCTCGAAAGGTGGACCTTTGAGGGCGTTCAGTACCGTGGGCAGGTCCCATGTCGGGACAGTATGAGGACTGGGGGGGCTTTAGCCGCCTCGCGCCTCTTAAAAATTGGATGAGCAAAGCATTTTTAGCCACGGTTTGTCCTGCTATCAGGTCGTGGTGGGCTGACATGGCCGCCACGTAAGCTCTGAGTGTGGAGAGGGTGCGGCCCGTATCCAGCAGGTGCTGTAAGAATGACAATATCAGTGATGCATACAGAGGATTTGGGCGAGGGCATCCATCTCCATGTTGGAATATGCTGGGCAGTGAGTATTTTCGTCTGAGGCAAAGAGATCTACTTCTGCTTTTCCGAATATGTGCCAGATCAACTGGGTTACTCGGGGGTGAAGAATCCACTCTATTGGGCTGACCTGTCCCCTGGACAGCATGTCTGTGCCCTGGTTGAGAAGGCCCGGTATGTGAGACGCTCTTATGAAGCGAAAGTTTAGCAGGGCCCACTCCAGGAGGCGCACTGCCATTTCGTGAAGGCGTTTTGATGAAAGGCCCCCTTGATGATTTATGTATGACACCACTGTCATACTGTCCGGGCGAACCAGAACGTGATTGTCTCTCAGAAGTGGAAGGAAGAAGTGACACGCATGACACACCACCATCATTTCTAGACAGTTGATGTGTAATCTGCTGTCCTTCTCTGACCACAGCCCGGAGGCCGGAGAGCACTCGTACAGCGCGCCCCAACCCATCTTGGAAACGTCTGTCAGAAGCACTCTCCTCCTGTTTACCACATAGAGAGGGACTCCCTTTTGCAGCCATCGAATGTCTCTCCATAAACGCAGCGCTGAAACACAGGCTGCGTCTATTCTGAGCCTCAGGTGGCCGAGACGCCAGGCTCGCAGCGGCACCAGTTTCTTTAACCAGAACTGCAGGGGCCTCATTCGCAGGAGACCTAGCTGCAGGACCGGCGAGGCTGCTGACATCAGACCAAGCATTCTCTGGAAGGATTTCAGAGAGCGTTTGGGGCCGGGCTTGAAAGGGGCTGAGCTCTGTCGTATGATTGCGGCCTGCTCTGGTGAGAGCGCTGCATTCATTCACGAATCTATTACTGTACCCAGAAAAACTATCTTTTGGCTGGGGAACAGCTTGCTCTTCGCGAAATTCACTCTGAGTCCCAGGTGATGCAAGTGGTTGAATATTATATCCCTGTGTCTCTCTGCCTGCTCCGGCGATGTGGCCAGGATAAGCCAATCGTCCAGATAATTCAGCACGCGGATTCCCATTATTCTTACAGGGGAAAGCACCGCGTCCATGCACTTTGTTAACGTGCGGGGGGCTAGGGAGAGACCAAAGGGGAGGACCGTATATTGATATGCAATCCCCTCGAAGGCGAATCTCAAGAATGGCCTGTGATGGGGGTATATCTGAATGTGAAAGTATGCATCTTTCAGGTCCAGTGAAAACATCCAGTCTCCCGGCTGGATTTGCAAGAGGATTTTCCTGGGAGTTATCATTTTGAAGCACCGTTTGACAAGAGCGCGATTCAAAACTCTTAAGTCTAGAATGGGCCTGAGCCCGCCATCTCGCTTGGGGACTAGAAAGTACTGGCTGTAGTGCCCTTTTTCTCTGTCTGAGGGGGGAACGATCTGAATGGCCACTTTCGACTGCAGAGTGTCGACTTCGGCTCACAGCACTCGCGCTTCGGGGCTTGAGACCGAAGTATGTATGATTTTGCTAAAGGGCCTCTGTTTTTTGGCAAACTGAAGGCAGTAGCCTTTTTCTATTATCCCCAGAACCCAATCTGACACCCCGGGAATGGCACGCCAGGCATCCAGGCTGATTGATAGGGGGCTTGTTATGTCTGTAGTTATGTCGCTGTGTAGGGACTGATAACTTATGACATTTTGTGGTTGTGTGAAACTGCTCTTTATGTGATTTTGTGAGATCGCCTTTAAAAAGGCATGCTACGAGGGCCGTCACGGCAGGATTTTAATTATGTTTCTTCTCCTGGAGCTCTGTGAGGTGAAGGATGGAAGAAAGAGAAGCTTCTGGGGCGGCCCAGCGTCGGCGAGACCGTTACCCAGCCGTCTTTTCGCTAGGAGGACTTCTTCGCCAACTTGGACTCTGTTTGGGTGCGTCTGCCTTCCAGACAGTCGAAGATGGAGGGCAGAGGTGGGCTGCAACAGGCAGCGAGCGAGTCGTACCCCTTTTCGACGGCTCCATCCAGAGAGGCGAAGGCGGTGGCGGCTCTATTCCTAAGCCGTGCAGAGTAGGGCGCTTTCCACGATTTTGACAGCTTCTCGTGGACCTCGGGGAAGAACATCGTGGTCCGCTGACGAGGGGCTTGTGGGGGGAGACCAGTCGAGTCCCAGCTCAGACACAGCTCTGGCGAGGACGTGGAGAAGTTCGGCGTCCGTTCCCGGCTTCGAACAGCTAGACCCGGACTTTGCAGATGGGGCGAGGTCATCAAAGCCCGACACATTATCTGGTTCGGAAGCTGCGAGAGCTCATCGTCTGAGATACCGAAGGAGACGAGGTCACTCGCGGAAACGGAGGGACGCGCCTATTCGGAGATGTAGCAGATGGGGGACTCTTCATCATGAGGCGGCGAAGCACGCGGGGGTCGAGCTGAAGTGATTTCACCCAACTCGGGCTCGCGCTCTCTGCACCGCTGCCTCTTGTGAGATGGGGGGGCACGAGGGCTACGTTGCGAAGAGCGGCGATAGTCAACAGCTCGCAGAACATGCATCCGGGTCCGGCGAGGGCGGCTTCCGCGTGAGGTATACCCAGGCAGGAAACACACTCGTCGTGTCTGTCGGAGGCCTGTAGAGGAGTCTTGCAGGCGAAACAGCGTGACCAGGCATGTCGAGGTGAGTAGTCTTAAATAATTTTTTCGCTCTTAGAACTCTGAAAAGCCAAGCGGAGGAGCAGACGGCTTCCAGTCAGGACAGCAAAAATAGCGTTGCTGAAGGAGAATCAATCTGAAGATGGCTGGTGTTCCCTCGCCTTTATAGACGCGGGACACGCCCCATCTGCAGCCATTGGCTCAGCGGTATCACGCCATGGGGTGTGGTCGACGGCATTGTCCTGCTGTTCGCGGCCAATGACCGTGCAGTTTTAGTAAATAATAAAATAGGCTTCAGTTAAGGGTAAAAAGTAGTTTTCCCCATAAGCATCTTAGCAGAAGCAGTACGAGTGAAATGTCGAAAGGGAACTAGAGTTTCCTTCGCTGGCTCCAATTATATTACTATAATATTCTAATTTTGCTTTAGACAGAGCTTCCTTATAGTGGTACATATGATCACTCAACATATCTTTGTGTACCATTAGGCCAGATTTAGCATATAGTCATTCAAGCCAACTTAGTTTTAAGTAGACGCAGATCAGGGGTAAACCATGGAGCAGAAACATTAAAAGAAACAGTCTGAGTTTTAACAGGAGCAAAAACATCCAAGATCTCAGTTAGTCCACTGTTGTAAAGGGAAATCAGAGCGTCAGGAGTGGAGAAGTCCACTTTGTTGGAGAAGCTGGCCAGTTCATCAGCGAGGTTAGAGACATCAATGTTCTTAATGTTCCGAAAAGTGATAAAATGGCCCGTCTTTAACTTAAAAACTGTCAACTGAGCACAGAAAGAGACTAGAAAATGATCTGATAGAGACAGGTCAGAAACAATACAATTATATGGTGCTAAACCAGAGAAGCAGATAAGGTCAAGAATATGACCTTTAGAGTGAGTAGGGGAGTTCACAAACTGCTGCAAGACAAAACTGTCCAAGCTAGATAGAAAGTCACTTGTGCTTGCATTTCTCAGATTGTCCATATGAATGTTAAAATCACCCAACATGATTACATTGGAAGACATAGCACTTGAAAATAGTAATGAGAATAGTAGGAAATTGCCCCGTTTATCTTTATGGCAATACATTCAAAGGAGGAATATGTGGACCCAGTCAACTGTGATACTTTCCATTTCTCCTTATAGAGAATCGCAAGACCCCCACCCCGGCCGGTAGCACAGGATTTAAAAATAAAAGTATAACCCGGAGGAACAGACTCATTCAAATGTAAGTAGTCACCGTGTTTCTGCCAGGTTTCAGTTAAACAAAAAAAATCCAACTTACAGTCAGACAGCACTTCATGTAGTAGAGGTCCTTTACCAGAGAGCGAGCGGATGTTAAGCTATTCAATTGACAGGTTGTTTTACTAGGATTGATACCTGATGATCTTTTAAGATTGGAGAGAACGCTGTGGTCAACAATCCGCGCCTACCTCCATGTTGGACAAGGTTTTGTCGACCAAAATGACCGTATTTTATACAAATCATTAGTGCTGTAGGATCGACAGGATCCACGGTGAACATATTTCCGACGCTGCTGACAGGTGATTTCTGGATGAAAGCGTAGTGTTGATGGAGGATCAGTGAGACGCAGCCGAAGTTGGAGAAGTTCCTCCAACTATTGAAGCATCGACCCTGCGGGATGGAATAAGGCAGAACAAATGGCCCACAGGCGAATTATCCGGCCAAGTAAGTCGGCGATCTTCATGGTTATTTCCAAGCTGGAGACACTTCCGCATTAGGGGTGCAGACAGGTACACAGTCCATCGAACAGAAGCAACAGAGGCAAGAAAATCGCTTCAATGGGTAGTTAAAATATATATTCGTTGGCTGTAGTAAAATTGCAGAGGCAGATAACTTGGGCACAAATTAAAACAAATTCTAAATAAAACAATTAAATAAAGAAATAAATAAAATGTTCTCCCCAAGAGCAGCGGCAGCTAGCAGCGCCAGCGTTCACTCCGGAAGTCGGAAGTATATTCCTAAGTAAGGCAGAAAGTTTATCCCTTAATAATAAAAAAAAAAAAAAAAAAAAAAAAAAAAAAAAAAGCTGTTTTGGGGACTTAATCTCTTCACTTGGAGCAACCACAAGCATGAACTTGTGCAAGACTTGAGAGCAATGCAAGAGACCGCAAATGGCAAATTAAAAACATGTTTTAAGGATGAATACAGCCAGTCAAGATTATGACATTTTTAAATTAATTGATTAGGTGGATATTGTTATCAAGAGTAAAACACAATTCATTTTGCAGGCTACATGAATAAAATATGCAAAAAGACACTGTCAAAGCAGCTGAAGTCCAGTCACCAATTAGCCTATACAATTTATATGTCTGTAAACCGCCTAACTGACCCAAAACCAGCCCAAATTTTGTCCACCCTGCCCAAGTTAATTTTTACTTGCACAATCAAATTTAAAACCGTCCAATTAGGTGGAAACCCACCCAATCTGGCAACACTGAGTCTCTCTGTCGAGCAATCTGTGCTATTTTTAAATTAATCTGAATGGATGCACAGTGTACCTGTATGTACCATGAACTCTTGTGTCAAGGCGCACACCTCACTGTCAGTTTGCTAATTCTCAAACACGAGAGAGAGAGAGAGAGAGAGAGAGTCTTGCATACAGTACCATGCACAATTGACAAGCTACAAATAACCAAATACTTTGCAATATTTCCCTATCAAAATAATGTTCTTTTGAAATTTTTCAGCTTTTAAGAACCGCCAGGTTTTACGGGAGTGGGCAAGTACTAATGTGTAAATGACACAGGGATTGTAGTTTATCATTTAACCACTCATATCAGCAAGTTATCAACCCCAAGTTATTCTAAATCTAAATGAACTTTGGCTTTTAGTAATGCGCTTTTGTGCGGCTCCCCCTGCCTGAGCAGTGTCAACATGCAAAACACTCATGTACACACAAAACCATCCATGTTTTGGTTTGTTTTTTTAGCCAGGTAGCCTAGACATTTAGATATATTTACTTTTTATAATACTATAAAAAGTGTTTTATTTGTAAATTACCAGAACAGTCCCAGAATAAAGCAAAGGGATGGAATGGCCAGTGATAAGAGGATGGAGAGGTAACGGAACATTCGCACAATCACTTACCAGCTTGCATCAGCAGCTTAGCGGGCACACATAGTCTAAAAATCCTGGTTACTTAATTGCATTTTTTAGTGTTCGAGTACTACAGTAGACAGGACATTTTGCATAATCTTCAGCTGAGAGTTGATCTTCCACTGACATTTCTGCATTTCTTTGCTCAAATGTAGGTTTGCGTCAAATAAAACAGTTTCTTTCCTGTAAATAATTTTTACAGCAAAGAAACAAATTTTTACAGCCTCCACTCCTATAGAGCCACTTTCAGAGTTAGAAGTTCCCTGTCCCCGACGTCGTAGTTCCTTTCAGCGGAGCTCAGCTTAAGGGAAAAGTATGCGCAAGGGTACAGTTTATTGGTGTCACCGTGTCGATCTGTAGCTGTAAATCCTCGGTGACAGAGTGGATTCCCCCAGAGCCGAGAGGACGGCTTGTAATTCCTCGGATTACCCACGTCGATACATGAGCCTCAATGAACCCAGCCTGTTTGAGCGGCTAGAGTTCTGAATGTGAGGGTATAGTCAGCCACGGTGGAATTCCCTTGCTTGAGTGACATTAACTCCTCTCCGGGTTCCTTTCCTCCAGCGGAGTGTTCAAATACTTGACATAAGAAGTGGTAAAAGGACGGGTAAGACATTTGGTGGCCGTCCCACATCGCCGTGGCCCAAACCAAAGCTTTTCCAGAAAGTAATGAACATACAAAGGATACCTTGCTGTCCTTGGTGGGGTAACATGGGGGTTGCTGGCTTGTAATGTTTGAGGGCCTGCATTGAACATACCAGCTCCTCTGTAAGGACGTCAATTTCTCCAACTGCTGTTGATGTGCGAGTAGGACAGAGGCTTGTTGAGATACCTCGTTGGCCAAGTGATATACAGCCGCTGGATCCTGTTCTGGCAAAGTCTTCTGTAAGGAACTGTCGGAGGGAGTCGGATCCATTTGCAAGGCTTTAATCGTAAAACAATCAGGCAGGGTCAGTACACAACAGACAGGAACAACAAAGGAAAACAATATCAGTGTCAATGTCCAGGCAAAGTTCGAGTCAGGCAGCGAGAATCGTAAACGAGGAAACAGATCAGGGTCATGCACAGGTTACACAGAAAACACAGGGAAAAATGCTCGGAATTGATGCATAGCAAACAAGACTTCGCAAAGAACTGATTCCAAATGCTGGGTTTTATAGGGGAGATAACAAAGAACACCTGGAGCAGAAATCAGATCCGGGTACGTGGATGAAAGCGGAGAGATGCACCGATTGCAAATTTCTTTTCCGATTCCGATTTCCGATTTTAAAGTAACTGTGACCTGCTGATTCCGATTTTGTTTTAAAGAACTGTAATGAAAGAATATGATATCATTTAAATTTATTTCATAATAAAATCAATTATTAAACTTTACAGGATCTTCTCACAGCAAAATAATTAAAACAAAAAAATAAAGTCCTTTGTAAGGTATAAAATAAGTTCTGGTATATAACTAACATTAGTATTGTTATACTTACAAACTTATTTTCCCAATGAAATTTTTTATAATAAAAGAAATCAATAAACATTACTAATCTTCTCATAACAAAATAAATAACAAAATAAAGTGTTCTGCACCTTAAAAATGTAGAAATATATAACTAACAACTTACTAACAATAACTAAGCTTACTAACTTTTTAAATATCTACTTTTCCTCAATTAGTATTATAATTAAAGAATTTTGAATTACTACACAACAATAACTTAATAACAAAGAGTGCACTCTCTTAAAACGGGTAGAAATAACAATGCTAGTACTAAATACTATTACTTGAACATTAAAGGCGAGTTTGTCTTGACAAAGAGAAGCAGGCTCTGGCTTGGACTCGGCGCGCTGGCTTTATGCAGAGTCAGACTGCGCATGATTTTCAAAGTAGTCGCATCACATATCTTTTCATACTGCTTGACTATCTGGGGTAACGTTAGCATATTCAGTCGCTTCTGTGTTGATACTGCATGATAGATCGGCGAAAGAGGGTTTCACACTGTATGACTTTACATTAGGAAGAATCACCTGCAACTTTGTCTCACTGCCAAACTCACGCGAGAAGTGACACGAAAACAACGCAGGGTCACGTGTGCAAGACCGGAGTTCTCTCGTGAGACTAGGGCTGGGCGATATATATCGCACGGTATTTTATGCGCATCTCATCAGTAAAGACGGTTCTTTGATTGGCGGGAAAACTCTGTCAGCTGTTTTTAAAAGGAACGCCAGCTTATACACAGAGTCGTAGATCACCGAGACGCTGCGCCATCGAATCACCCGCGAAACTCAACGCGCAGCTTCTCAGTGATCTACGACTCTGTGTATACAGACTGGGATTATTATAAAAAAAAAGATAGCAAGCAAATGAATCTTGCCATACAAATTGCATGTGCACACATTTGCAACGAAACAAAGATTATAGAGGAGGATACTTCTGTACCTTCGTAACTCCTCCCCCAACATCCCGCTGCCCTCTCTTATTGGCTGCAAGTAATCGCCGATGCTATTTTCAGTCAGAACACATTCACGCGGTATGATTTTGAATCGCTGACAGGTCCAGATATTTATCATGCCAAATATCTCACGAGTGTCAGCGACACATCAGTGATTCTCTTAGATCACGTCTTTGATAGTTTACACTGTGGGATTGTCACTCACGTGAATGAGCACCGGTTTGCCTGTGATTTTGGGCATTTGGGTTCTCAAAACCTGTCGCTGCAGATGTGAGCCATCATGTCAGATGTGAGAATCAGTCACTGTGACAATGTGAAATAACCATGGTTATAAACGTATTGCGTAAGTAAGGAATAATTGACTCCGGTGGTGATGCGGCCACGACGCGATGCAATGACGTCAAACCAGTACGTCAGTCAATCCCATCGATCTGCTTCAGAGCACATGTGATAACCCCCGGAGGTGTGTAGGTTAGTTATAATGGCCCCTCTCCAGCAGCATTGCCACGCTTAGACGAGCCAGGATACATTAAAAACTCAGACCGTGTTTGTCTGAAAGAAGTAAGTCCTGTACTCCTAGGATGGCTTCGGGTGAGCGTCTGCAGTGAGCTAGCCCTGTGTGTTAGCGAGCTGTGTGTGATTGTGTGTGTTTGTCCAGCAGGTGATGTGAGCGGGTCAGCGCCGGACGCTCTGGAGGACAGCGGTGTGCTGGATGAGAATGTAGAGAGCAGCCCCACACCCGCCAGCAGACGAACACGCAGAGAGGCCTGCACCTGCCCTTACTGTAAAGATGGAGAGGGACGGTACGCTGCTCACACACACCTAGCAGGGGTCTGCTGTAGAGGAGTGTATATTATGTATATTATCGTAGCGTTATGGTCCTGTACATGCTAGGGTAGAATGGGATGCTATGTTCACTGGGCAGCTGTGAAGCGGTCAGGATCAACAGCGTTCTTCTTATCTCCGTCTGTCTCTCCTCCTCCAGCAGTGACCCCAGTAAGAAGAAGCAGCACATCTGTCACATCCCCGGCTGTGGGAAGGTGTACGGGAAAACGTCTCACCTGCGGGCTCACCTGCGCTGGCACACCGGGGAGAGACCCTTCGTCTGCGCCTGGTCCTTCTGCGGGAAACGCTTCACTCGCTCTGATGAGCTGCAGCGGCACAAGAGAACACACACAGGTGAGCATCACACACGGACATGTTCGTTTCTTCAAACATATGAAAATTACAAAATGTGCATAATGTTTCTAAACCATATGAGAAGAAACAGCACTGTGTGCATAGTTTAATGAAGGACTGAAAACCATCACAAAGAGAAGGCTACTTTCTTCATTCAACAACAAGACATGCAGTGATGGGAGGAAGTCCTGAGACATCTTTTTTTTTATCAAGCAAGAGTGATCTGGATGTACATTGGTCGGTGACAGTCAAATAAAAACAGCAATATTGTGAAGTATTCCAGATGAACGTGATCATTACTCCAGTATTCAGTGTGCTTCAGAGATCGTTCCAATATACTGACCAGAAGGGGTCACTCATACTCTGATAAACCGGTCTGAAATACTTCACACATGGAACGGTACCATTATGTGGCTCAGTCATCGCTGTACTTTACTGTAAGCATCAAGGACCAGAACTATCTGTTTTCTAAAACGTTAGAAATAAATATGACAGAAGTAAAGTAAAACACCGTTTATTTAATTTGAACTTGAGGTCACAGGCGTGTGAAATCCAGCTGAAGGGCATAGCAATCAAGACGCCCGTGTTGTTGTTTGTGTGTGTGACTTTCTTTTTTTTTTTTTTGAAAATCTAGACAAACGATAAAAAGCACATTTTGGCTATTTACTTTATTCAGTGGGGCATCCCTACTGACGGCCAATTACACACAACAACTACATAAATGCATGAACCCTAGTGTTTAGACTTCAGTGTCTAAACAGACTACTAGAATATTCCTGTAAGTACATCTATTTGAATTCCATTAGCATTCTGTGTAAAAGAAATGTATGGTAAATAATGTTACATTGCTATTCTTGAGTCGTTGATCTGTGCCCTCTCTCAGTTCAGATGCTCAGTGACTTGATTCTTAATTCTCCATCTCGCAGACAAATAAATGTGTGTTCGAATGTTCATAAAACACATGACCATTGATGTCATGATTTGGTTAGTGTCTATTAATACTGAGACGTCTTGAGTCGGCTCCTTCGATTAGAGTGATGGACCGCTCCAGCTCTGGTTATAGAGTTCATCTCCTCGATCTCTGCAGACTGCTGCGGCAAGATCAACTCACACCTCTGTGTCTTTCTCGTCTGCTCGCAGGTGAAAAGAAGTTCTCGTGCCCAGAGTGTCCCAAACGCTTCATGCGCAGCGACCACTTGTCCAAGCACATCAAGACACACTTGAATAAGAAGGGCCCTGGTGTAGTGAGCAGCACAGATAACGGCATGAGCCCCGAGGCCGGGGCCGATCAGCAGACTCTGGCCCCTCTGGACCCGCGGTTAGCTTCAGCGGGCATCAGCGTCCTGCAGGTCACGGATCTGCACTCCATTAACCTCAGCAGCAACGGCTACTAATGCACGAGGTGTCTGGAGAGATCCGAGGGACGGACAGAGCTGTGACGGATGTTTACCTCGTCGTCCTCCTCTTCCCTGTGTGTTCTCCGCTCTTTTACCGATCCCCTGAACTGAGGCTGTGACGCGGTCACCCAAACATCACTCAGCAGGCCGCTCGACATCCAGAAATGGGGATACTTTGGGTTCAAACAGAATGACACCAAAAGAAAGATGGGGGAAAAAAACAGTGTGAAAGTGAAATCGTAGTCTTCTTTTTAATCGTTTACTCACAAGCCATCATGCTTTCATGTATTAATCACAGTAAATAAGATGAAACAAAAAGATGTGATGCTTTTTGTACATAAGTTATATTTTTTCTAAGTATGGAATACTGCAAATTCTGAAATGACCTTTGTTTTGTGAACGTATGAATTATGCAGTCTTAAATGTGGCCATTTTTATATGACGTAGATCTTCCATAACACTTTTTGTATTGCTTCAGTTCTTTGTGTCGATGCAGAACACCTTTAAGTTACAGGAAATACATGCGCTCACCTGACGCTAGTTGTCTTGGTCGCTGTGGTCTTAATGTTTTGTTTCTAGGGGAAATGTTAACCGGTTCAAATGCAGATGCCTTAAAGCCTGTCTTTAGAGAGGGCTCTTTTATGAATTTCAGTTCAAACCAAAGCTCTACACTTTCCTTTCCATGTTAACTCAGGTGAATGTTACTCTTTTGGTGTAAAGCATTCATAATTATTAAATTAAGATGAACTGCAGAAAGCCTCCTGGTAGTTATTTATGCTTCTCACAGTTGAAGGCGACGTCTCATTTGTGTATGAACTTATAGCTGCATATTATCCTGGTGTTCACGCTGGTAAAAACATGGATTCATGCCAGATATCAATGACTGCTGTGCTCTGAACACCCAAAAATGAAAACTCCTGTATATGACTTTCTTCTTTCAGATGAACACCGTCGTATAAATCATACATATCCATCGTGAAACTAAGCGATACGCCTCTGGTGGGGCTAACACGTCTTCTAAAGCAGATCGGTTGGTTTTTGTGACTGAAATGGATCTAGTTTTAAACGTATAACTCGGATAACTTCCTCCCGGCAACGGCTGGATGGGCGTTCACGAGAGTCGAGTTCTGACTCCAAGTATGACGTAAGCTGCGTTCGTTCTTCCAGTGTTGTTGTTTCAGTCTTTACAGTGGATATATCCGATTTACAGAGCTTCAAAATCATGGCTGCTACCCAGCAGTATTAGGAAGCTTGGAAGAGCCCGATTGTCTGAAAGAAGAAAGTCATACACGCCTACTGTATGATGGCTGGGAGGAGAGTCAAATATGGGGTAATTTTCATTTTCGGGTCAACTATTCCTTCAAGGCCAGGAATGACAGGCTAATACAGAAAGGGTTTTTGCTAAACACTGGTCCGTTTTTGTTTAGGTTTTAGTTTTTTTAATAAATAATCAGCCATTGAAAATGAAAGACACCTTTCTCATTACTGTTCCACACTCCAGATCAGTTGGTTACAGTAATGTACCTTAAAGCTGGTTTATCAGCCACCAATAAGACGACGACCACAGACACACCTTCACCAAACGGAAGTAAAAGGAGGAGAGGAAGTGTTTAAACTGTCTCTCGCTTTGAGGCGAGTTTAAAACTTGATTCTTCATGTAGCCGTAGATTAAAATGAGCTGCTGTTTAGGTTTATGCTCTTCTTTACATGGGACTTAAAACATGTTTCCACACTAAAACTAATTCAAAGGGTGGAAACATTGATGATTTTAGCAAATATAATAGCTACAGTTTGTTTAGCATATTCAATTATTGAAAAATATTTACATAAGAACTGCTAGATCAAATCACGCATTATTATTATTAGACTAAATATTTGTCTTTTATTTGTATTGTCATTATGTATTTCTGGTTGTTTGGTCACATGGGTGCAGGACCGGAGGATGTTTAGGGCCCATTCTTCGTACCGATTTGATCATTTGGTTTTTCGAAGCTCAGCCTAGACTTGCTGTCATAGCAACATGTCCGTAAGCTTACAATTGGGGTACAGTCGCTTTTGTATACAACCGTTCAAGTTTTGGTGTTAAATAGCTTTGTTAATATGCATTTCAATTCTTCAGTTAGTCTGACTAATTGCCAGTTCATTTGGTTTAAAATAAGTCGGACTATCTGCCATAAGCCTGGCTTATTTGGTAAACTTCTTTTATGGAACAGGCCACGGGCCTGTTTCGTTCACACAGCGTGTGTGTTCCGAGAATATAGTTGAGAGTCTGGAAAATTTACAGGTGTGAGTTCGGTTACAGAATGTCACACGCGTAAATAACCGAACTGTGTGTGAACGTAACTGTATTAAGGAAAAACAGGATTGACAACCGTATTTTGCTGCTGTGTGAACCCTTATCTGTTTTGAATTTTGAGTCAGCTATTATTATTTAACTGGCTTGTTAAAAAAAAGATTCATTAAGGGAACAAAACAAATCTATGCTCTCTGGTTTTATAAAAGTGATTCACGTAACTGATTCATCAAAACACTAATTCCTTCACAAACGCAGAGTTTATTCTGCGGTGCTTTCCCATGGAACCATTTTTGCTGGCGGAGCAAAATGAACAAAGTAACACAATCCTGTGTACAAAATGTAAGTTGATCAATATTAACTAAACATTGGTCTATCAAAGCAATATCTTTAAACTCTAAAAGAAGTTGCAAGGAATTAAATTTGTCAAACAACCACGCACCATAAAACTCCCATCACAGAAAACTCTCACCTAAACACAATTAGACTGGTTACACACAGAGAAACAAACAATAAAAAGGCCCCAAATTACCACAGAACTGCTGCTATAGCAGAACCTTCACCTTGTCTATTTATAGCAGTCATTTTATGTGCAGTAAGCACACCATTGGAGCTTAGTGGGCAATCAAGTAACCATAATAATGTGTGTTTATTTACAGAATGAGGCAGAGGAATGAGGAGCCACGCAGGAGACACTATAAACCAAGCGAAACAGGGTGCTTTGGAAAACACGCCAACCTCGCACTTCACAGCGCCAGTCCAGTACTAAATAGCCTTGACGGCATAATGGACATTCAGAGGTGAATAGATATTTTTAGATCCACAGTGTTCACTAAACGTTACTTAGCCAAGTTTGTCTTTAGAAGTAAGGGTTGCATAGCTGGAATATTAAGGCTGTGAATGTTTGAGACATTTTGTAATATATTAAGTTTACTCATGGAGAAATATGCTCCTAATTTTAATTTCAGAAGTAGAGAAGCCATTCTTACTATTTTTGCCGTGTGTTGAGGTATTATTGTTAGAAAAGGCCTTTTGGTTATTCTTACCCTGCATGAAAGTTTTTATTGATATATTTGTAAACATCGATATTAACCAGGGGTCCAAACATACCGGAGAACCTTCCTTTTTAATTTTTATGTCAATCCAAAGCAGGATATATCTCACGCAAGGATTGTGATTGAGAATGGATTTCATTCTGGTTTGAGGTCATCTGGTAACACCTCAGTTCTTTTTGAAGTGACAGACGAGGTCAGAGGTGAGAACGATTTTATTCCATGTTGAGACTGTGACACCAAGGGAAGGATAAAGTAGTGTTACCTTCCTCGAGAAATGACCAGTAAAAGTGTGATCTACGGAAGTCCAGGAGCCAGGGCTGCATCTGTTTTTTTCCCGATACTAAAAATATATAAAAGATCTCCAGGCTATTATTTGGCAGCATGTCTTTGATGTTGCTGTTAAATCATACATTGTGGATTGCAGTCATTTACCATCCATCTATTCGCTTCCCAGCACCACTTCCAAATAAAAGTGGCATCTGCTTTTGACTTTCAAAAGAAGCGATGGGTCCTCCCAGAGGTCATTATCCTGCCTGCATGAGAGCAGGACCCCATAGCTGGCGTACTGCAGCTTATTGAGCTTTTCAAGGGTACAGGGACAGCATGGTCACAGACCACACTCCTAAACAGCCTATTTATATGGGACTAATTAAACAACCAAACCCTGAAGCAGACAGCACCTTTAGTTCCCTCCTTGTGCGTAAGCAGTCAGAGCGGCTGTGTTAGGATTCACCACCATTGATGTTCTACCACCTGGTGTTAGAAATCCCATGACACACGATACTGTTCCCTCTTGTTCATGGCAGATGCACTAGTTTTTGAGTCATCTTTTTCTATTTTTAAAGTGTCAATTTGACAGGAAGCAACTGTCATACAAACTGTTTGCCAGCATGCTCAAAGAAACTCAATTACAGTGGGACTTGTTACTTGTTAAATCGTGACAGTCGATATTGCAGCATTTCTGTAGCCTAAAATATATAGTTAGAGGAATAGTTCACCCAAAAATAAAAATGTTGTCATCATTTACTCACCCTCAAGTAATTCTAAACCTGTATGATTTTCTTTGTTCTGCCGGACACAAAGGAAGATAT
>JAUCMU010000032.1:3338143-3355514 GCA_032275025.1 Enteromius treurensis | reverse complement strand
GGCCCGTCTGGCACCAACAACCATGCCACGCTCAAAATTGCTTAAATCACCTTTCTTTCCCATTCTGACATTCAGTTAGGAGTTCAGGAGATTGTCTTGACCAGGACCACACTACTAAATGCATTGAAGCAACTGCCATGTGATTGGTTGATTAGATAATTGCATTAATGAGAAATTTAAAAGGTGTTCCTAATAATCCTTTAGGTTGGTCTATAAGATGATACAACTAACCATAAATGTATATTTGCGTTTCTTTTGAAAAAGGAGGAAAAATGAAATATAATTTTGATGAAACTATGAATACTAATAATAATAACAGTATACTGTATAACGCACTAGAAATACTGAGCTGCTGGGTTGATGAATATTAATCACGTTGTCTGTGTTTGGTCAAATTGATTTGCTGAAATCAAAACAGGGACGGCAATATGTGAGCAGCAGCCAATGTGATGTCCTTAGCGCATTAGCTCCATTATTTTGACCGAAAAATACAACAAAGAATATTGTTTACATTTGTGTACGACTCTTTCTTTGTGTGTGTGAGTCAAAGCGTCATCGACCCGTGCTCCTGCACACTAGAATTTATAGTATGTCAAATACAGGTACGTTACACTGCCATCCTTTCAGATGTACTGAGCCTATAATAAAGTATAAGAATGCTGCATTTTACTATCAGTTATAATACCTGTGTTATAACGGGGGAAACAGTCATTCGTAAAGTAAAGTAAAATTAAAAAGTAAAGTAGTGTAAAGCAGTGTAATGTAGAGTTAACCAGTCACTATTGCTGAGTAAACCTGGTGTCAGGTCCTGATCTGGGTTTATTTTGGAGAAATGGACACATATACTCACAGACTGTCCCTTGGGCCCCAGAGGTCCAGTCGCTCCCTGAGGTCCAGGAGGGCCTCGAGGGCCTGGGAAGCCAGGAGCCCCAGCAATACCAGGAGCACCCTGTGAGACGACACAGATGAGCGTGAGCAAAGCAATTCACACGCAGCTCCAATCCTCAGACTATAGCTGGTGATTCTCCCATGTCAACACAGGATCAGGAAAGTTGCTCAGATGAACTGTGTGGATCAATCACATCCTTGTGCTCTTCACATGCAGGGGTACGTACCACTGATCCTTTAGCTCCAGGGTTGCCATCAGTCCCGGGGTTACCCTGCAGAACGAGAGAGAGCACACGGTCTAAGACAGAAATACTAGTGTTGAATCTGCTGCTATACTCTCCTCAGCATAGCTCCTGCTGAAACATAGAGTTACAGAGTCAAATAATACAAATAAAGCTCATTAACCTCAGGAACACAATTCATCTGTCCACAGGAAAACACCAGTGCACATCAGCATTGCTGACATCAGGAAGAACCAAACCCATTTTCTCCCATCATCCACTGGGGGCAGCTGTGTCTTCTTGTGTTTCCTTCTGAATCTGATTGGCTGTTCTTGTCTCTAATAAGTCTTCATGTATTCTCTGACTGTGTATAACACCTGTAGTGTTCCATTCATTACATCCACTTCAATGCTCACAACCTGTGAGCCATTTATCTTAGCTGTAAAGCTCATGTGACGAATTAGGTGTGAGAAAATTACATCATAAAACCATGGACTGGAACACAACCCTTCACTGCTGTCCATCAATGATATATATTTCTTATTAAAGCCTCAGCTGAAGGAACGTAAATCCAGCCACCAAGAGGGTTTCCACCGTTTAGCTTGGTGTAGTTGGGGACTATTCCTCTGGTCAGGCTAAACCAGCTTACTCCAGAAAACTGTGGCACTTCCAGCTATATCATTAATGTCCATCCAGCTATGCTCTTTCTTGCAGAGAAATGTGTTCAGGACAAGTTTCAGTCATGTTTTGGGCATAACCTAATTTCAATGGCCGTGTCAACAGTTTTAGTTTCTGTCATCCACAGTGACCTACGACACCTCTGGAGTGACCTCTGACCTTGTTCACAGTGAGGATGGTGATCTCTGAATTGGAGTCCCTTGTGATTGTATTAATCTTCTTCTGTAGTTACTCACAGAGATTCCAGAAGGTCCTGAAGATCCGGGAACACCAGACTCTCCACGGGGTCCTTGTGCTCCTTCAGGTCCTCTGGCTCCGGTAGGTCCTGCTTCACCCTATGAAGGAAAAAAAACATCATGACACATTCTGCTTGAACATGACTATTCCTTCTGAAGATCAGCAACTTTTTTCAAATGTGATTTCCAGAGCCTGGGCTGTATGTTCATCTGTATTAATGTGGTCGTAAACCTGAGATTATTACTCTTATTGTCTCTTAATACCAGAAAAATGAGAATCTGAATAACCTTACAGTCAGCAGTGATATTTATAGGATGGTTTCTCAAAACATTCATAAGTTGTATATGACATGCACAAATAATAAAGCAGTGTAGACATCGGATCTGAATGAAAAGATGTCACACCTTAGAACCGGGGGATCCTGGGAACCCTGGAGCTCCAGACGTACCGACCGGACCCTGTTAAGACAAACAACATGAGCTGTACACAATGCTTCTGTTCCTCAAATAAAACCAGAGTTACTGCCTCAGAAGATAAAGACTCACAGGAGGACCAGCAGATCCAGGAGAACCATCATTCCCTCGAGCACCCTGATCAAACACAACACCACAGGCCATCATCAGAATACACAAGCAACACTACACCTAAGATCACGATCAGAGACACGGCATGGAGATGTGTGAGTAAGAGAGCAAGACACATACTTCATTACTTTATCCTCTAGATGCTTTATATTTCAACTTGTATTAACAGATGCTATATGACAGATTCTGAAGACAGATACAGAAATGCATTTATACAATATTAAATATTTGTCGCTGTGCTGCAGAAGAAAGAACGAAGGTTGATGAAGAGGTGAGCGATTCTTACAGCAGCTCCGGACGGTCCTGGACGTCCTCGTTCACCAGGCAAACCACGGGGCCCCTATAGAAACACACACACACACACACACACACCATTTATAATAAAATAAATACAAATGAGCCAATAGTGGGATCCAGAGAGCAGTCTCATTACTATCAATAATCAGTGAGAAGCAGCTGAGTTGTTGAGAGATCTCGTGTGTTTTCTCGTTTCTGTGGGAAAAATTCAGTTGCAATAATGGTATTTGTAATGGCCTATTTTTCTCTTGTCCCGTGTATGCTGATGAATGTGAGCCTATGGCAGTTTAACAGCGTCTGAGAGCTTGAGATGCTCGTGGTCAGATGGTCTGCCAGGAGAAATCATGTGTTTATCATGTATGTTTACTGATGTTTGTTCGAATCTGACTTCAGCTCAGGTGTTTAAAACATACTACAGCTGCTGCTTGTGTGTAAGGAATACAGAGAAACAGCTGAGGTTTCTAGTTGTGGACATATGTACAACAGGACAGCAGCTGACCAAAAACACCTACCATCGGTCCAGGAGCTCCACTTTCTCCAGGAGACCCGGCCTCGCCCTGACAGACACAGACAGAGAGAGATGGGTCAGACCCAGAACTACACACGTCATGATGGAAATATGATTAGTGAAAGTTATACTTTAGCTCCAGTGGCTCCAGACTCTCCTTTAGCACCATCAAGACCCGAATAACCCTACAAACACACCACAGATCAACACATGATAATGATAGTGATGAATTGAGACCCCTACAGACAAGTTAAGGAGTGTAAAGGAAACATCCAAAATATGCAATGAAGTGTTTGTTTTATCACACTTTTGCATCTGTAGATTTCAATTCCAGAACAAATCTTTGAAGTTTTCTCCACTTACACCAACATTTCTGAAGTTTGTTCATGTGACATTTGATTTATAGTCCCCCCCCCAAAAAAAAATCTGCTAGTGCTCTCTTCTAGTGGTCATGCACTGTGATCAATCACTAGGGGCGGTCTATAGCTAAGGATGTTTACTCTCTTCACCTGTGTTGTCTGGTCTTAAGAGATGTTGAAAAAGTGCACTAACTCTGTGTCCCTTGATTCCAGGTAGACCTGGTGTTCCTGGGAATCCACGAGCTCCCTGTGTTGAGAAAGAGAGGTATGAGGTGAATGGAAGCATTCAGACGCCTCTTCTTTCTTTCACTGGCCTGTGTCCACAGCTGCGTCTCACATCTGGGCAAAAGCTTTAGCGCCGGGGCAGCAGTCCCTGCATCGCTCTTCTCACACAGACCAAGCGCTTTAATGCTGTTTTAATTTAAAGGGTTCACCTGAGGCCCAGAAGGTCCACGATCACCAGCTTTCCCAGGCTTGCCTGCTTCTCCCTACAAGAGAAAGAGTTTATAATGAGACTCTGAGAGCGCTACTGTGCTCAAATGTCATCTGGTGGCAGTAAAGTGTAAGTACAAACCCATCGAGAAACAAAAGATTTGCCTTTATGCTTCTACATCAGAGCTGCAACTGGACATCAGATTGTGTCCAAGTAGCCTCACAGAGATAAACATTCAAATACCAGCAAATATAACACATTGAGTTTCAGCTGTAAAGCAGCTCTACAGAAGTCATTAATCAGATCAGCTCAGTTCAATATTATGTTAGAATCAATTACAATTTATATTTTTATTTTTAATCAGTTTCTATTTTCATTTCCTTGATGAGTAGCTGAAATTAAAAGTTAAATATCTTTTAAACTTTGAGTAAAATGCGTTTGCTGCCGTCCTGACACCAGTGACTTGGCGTGATGTGTGTGAATGGTGTGTGATGTGGGCAGGAGAAATGGAAGGAATGGAGTCTGAAGAGAAGAACAGCTGGAGAAGGCAGAGCGGGGAAAAACACCTTGGCGTGTGTTTCAGGAGGAGAGAGATCACGGAGCTACAGTATAGTCATAAGCTGGGACAGTGCTTCTTGGGATGTACAAACACATTCCTTTTCCTGAACGCTATGAGGAAGAAGCAGTGTAAGAAGAGAGTACTTACATCATCTCCGGGTTTTCCTGAGGGCCCCGGGGGGCCACGAGGACCCATTGGGCCCTGTCGAGAGAAAACACAAGTGTGAGACTGGGACATGAGAACTATCTGAAACACTGCACTTGGTCAGAACAATGCAGAACTGTATTCAGTGCCGAGTCCAGCGAGCCGTGCACCTTGCTGACCTAAATACAAGATCTAGAGGCTTATTTCAATTAGAATGATTCTGGCTAACTGAAGCAGCGCTAGCACACCAGGAGGCTGACTCTAATCGCCAGTAATGAGCTCTTTTACGTACAGATGATCCGGGTTCTCCGGCTTCTCCAGGGTTTCCTTGAAATCCTTGCGGGCCCTGCAGCAAAAATGAGTCCAATTCGCATCAGACTGTGTGCAATCTCATGCCAGAAACAATATTTATATGATCAGTATGTGTACAGCCAGAAGAAGTATTATTAGACTGCTTCTGCCTGGAACACAGGATGAGTCTGTGTGTAGACTTTTTACAAGATTATCACTCGCCCTTCATATAAACTATAATTACAGTAATAACAACAACAACAAAAACATTATTTGACATCAAAATTCTGCTTTTAAAGAATAAAATCTAAAAACATGTAAACTGTGTGTAGAGAAAAGAGATGAGATGAATGACGGTAGAATGAGGAAAGAGCCCTGCAGCTAACAGACAGGATGGAAGTTACTAGTGCTAACCTGTGTGTGTGTGTGTGTGAGAGAGAGAGAGAGAGAGAGAGAGAGAGAGAGAGAGAGAGAGGGTGTGTGTGTGACATGTTATTATCTTCAGGAAGCAAAGTATCATTTTACACAAACTATTTATGCACCTCTTCCTAAGGATAAAAACACACCGCCTGTATTTGACTCATTATGGGATGCGTTTATGTAGTATATACACTCACAGGAGATCCGTTGGGGCCTGGCGGTCCTCGAGGACCCATCGGACCCTGAAAAACAAACAGAGGACCATCATCAGTAAGTGTGTTTGAGTGGAGCCCTCAGGACATCAGAGCGACTCGCTGGAGCAGAAACACTCGGAGAATTCAGCCCTGAACCCTTCTGACTTACCACCAATTAAATCTTTCAGAGCTCTTTCACCAGTGACAATCAACACACCCATACGTAATAATTCATCTGAGAAAAAACCATCAGCCATGTTCAGACAGGTAATAATCATAATGGCTCTGAACCGGGGGATTTTTCTATAGCTTCTCTTACCGAGATGCCTTTTCAGTTGAGTCCATGTAACAATATTTGACATTTTACTCATAGACTTAGCTGACATGACTAACTTCTAAGCAGCAACCGAAGAAAACATGGGATATTTAGATGGCTTCTCCTGAACCCACAGAAAACTCTCCGTCTACACGGACTGAAGCGAGGCCGAGCTCCTGAATGACTCTCATTGTTTAAAGCGGTGAATATGTAAGAGAACGCAGCGGGAGTCTCCTGACGAGATTCAAACACTCTTTGTTCTGCTCGTCACTGTGGAGCGAACACGGCTCTTATATCAGTCAGGACACACACATATACTTTCAGATGTTTGCATGCCGCCAGAAAAATAACTAACATTTTGACATCAGAATCTCATCTGTCCTGACAGAGATTTAGGGTATAATGAGAACATAGTGTAAATACAGACAATGAACTAGTATGTCATCAGTAAGATCACAGATCTCTCTGTGTGTGAATGCTGCTGATTAGATGTGATGTCATCAATAGCAATCAATTTCACACTTTAGTTTAGTGATCAATTCAAACTATTAACTAACTAATAACTACGAATTTGGCCTCAGTAAACTCCTAACTGCCTGCTTATTAATAGTTAGCAAGATGTGTAGGTTAAAGGATCTAGAATATGGCCATGCAGAATGCGGCATAAATATGCCCTCTATAAGTACTAATAACCAGCCAATATTCCACACATCACTCACTGAGACACTCAACACTCTAGATACTGATGCCACTTCTTTATAATGTTTAGAAGGTTTCTTTGTGTTTATAATGACTAGCTGGATGACTACACATCCTGTTTTCAGTTATTATTCATTTTTAATTATATTAAAATGTACTTGTATAATTACATTTTAAAATTAAACTACAATTTAAATGTAGCTGAACAGTTTAAAATTCTATCTCCTTTGGTATCAAACATTAGTAGAGTTGCTACTTCACATCACTATTAGAAGCAGAATTTTACACTGTGAACTGTGCGAGGATAGCTCTATGCAGTACTGTTTTAAACGGCACGATTATGTTCAGGTGTGAGGCTCACCATCGGTCCTTGCATCACTCCCATCTGTGCTCCTCCAGCTTTGTCATCAAATCCACCAGCCATCTGAGCAGCGAGGTTCTGGAGAAGAGCAGATGTAAAACATAAACACAATCCACATAATCCTAAAGCCCCCGTGTGGCTTGCTGTCTGCTCGAGCAGGTCATGTGGACGAACAGAAGCAGCGGTGGAGGTGTGTTGTGTGGAGCATCTGGGACATCAGAGTCTCATCTGTCCTGACAGAGATTTAGGGTTCAAGTCTTATTTGTCTATAAATCCCACAAATACTTACTCCACCGAGGCCTGGAGGTCCGTTTGGCCCAGGCGGTCCAGGGGGCCCTGGGTTTCCAGGGGTCCCCGGCTCACCATCTCTTCCACGGGGCCCTGGACTTCCCTAAAGACAAAGCCAGAGAAATGCACTGAAAACACAGATTTGAGCCCCGGTGCGGTTTGTATTTGTCAGTGCCACACACCATTAGCTCTATAGCCTGACAAAGAACGCTGTTGTGTTGATCTATTTTAAGGGCTATACTAAAAGGTGATTTCAAGTAAAGCGGTCCACTTTTCAGCATTTAGACATTCAAATGGAAAGGCTCCATTTACCACATTCACAGCTCAGAGTAAAGTCTTCAACACAGCAGAGGCTGTGAGTTAATAATGATAACAGATATGTTACTCTCTCTTATGAGATGTCTTCTAGTCTGTGTGCACTGCTCTGGTATGTGTTAGTCTAGAGCTCAGCAGAAGCCCACCTTCTCCCCCTTCTCTCCTCTGTCTCCTCGGGGCCCTTGTTCTCCTGGAGGTCCCTGTGTGGTGAAGGAGAGAAAACAAACTGAGCATGCTGCAACAGCACAGCTAAAGCAAACCCAGAGAATCCCAAGAATGCCAGAAGTATTCGTACCATAGGACCGGACGGACCCCTCGGTCCCACAACCTGGGGGAAAAATCAACAGAGCGTCAGTGTTAATTATCGAGAGGCTCTACCGTTTCAAACAAACACGAGAAGAAAATCTACAGAATCCACTCAGAAGTCTGGCAGAGTTCATTAGTGCCGTGTTGAAGTTGCTGACACGCTCCTCGTACTGACAGCACACACACCTTTCCTCAATCAAGTCACTACACAGTCTTCTGTGAAAACTCTGAAAATGCTACAGTAAAAACTTGTCAAGTGGTTAACAGGAAGTACCCTTTACAGTGAAAACTGCAATCAACATTTGAGGCAATTTTACGGTAAAATACTGTTTTTGGAAATGAAAAAAAAAAAAACCACATACTGACATTCCCACAATTCCCTGCATTGAATTTCAAATCTGATAACTGTTTCTTCTTGGCTTTTTTTCTTATGGGGTATGTATTAGGGTTGCATACAAAATCTAATGTTTATTGCTTATTTCATGCATTTTCATCTCATATTTTATACGTGTCATCGTGATGGTGTTTAGTGTTTGTGTGAACGACACTCTGCCCCCTCTTTTGTGATAGGCCTTGGTGCAGCACTTGACTTTCTCCTCATCACCTGATTTTGATAGTTATCAGTGTAGGTACAAAACTAATTAGGGTGGTAAATTAACATTACACCAGTTAAAGAAATGCATTTTTATTGTTTTATTGCATTGTTAAATTATTTTAACTGGAAATTTAAGTTAAATCTGAATCCTAAACATTGCTACTGTTTTTATTACTGTTTAGCTGCCTGTTTTTACTGTAAACTTGATGGAATTTTTTTGTCCCCAATATAGTTAAGTACACACACACACACACACACACACACACACATCAGTAATAAAAGTCTAAAGCTTACATCTGTTATTTCTCCTGGTTCTCCCTTTTGTCCCTGTTGCACAATGGAGAAATTGAGATATTCAGCACATTAGAGAAAATATTTCCTTAAAATAGCAATAAGTGATGTGCTCTCACACCTTCAATGGCATTATTCTTATTAAACTTGAAAACACAAGAGTACACAGACAGTGTGGATTGAGAGACTGATTTCTACATCATACACACACACATCTCAGACCAAACACAGCATCTCTAGACAGGATGAACATGAGACGTAATCATAAGCCACAATGCTTTCAAACAGACATTAAACACAGACTCACCTTAGCACCTGGCAAGCCTGTTATCATCACAACATGAAAGATAAAAAAAACAGTGTTAAAAGCGCATCATATAAAAGCAGAGCAAAACCTGCTTGACAGGTCCTATCCACTGCATTTATTTCAGATTCCTGTCTTGAAGACGTCTAACCGTTGGTATTTTCGCTGTGAACGGTGCATGCATTCAGGCATAATGATTTCTAGTGATTATGGTTGTTTTGATTACAGAGACCGTCTCTGCATTCGATAAATAAATAGTTTAAACTGGTCTTTATACATTACCATCACTCTGTTCTCCTATTTGATAATGTTCAGTGCTTTGCTACAAGACTGACCGATTGAAAATGATTATGAATCTAATGATTTCACTGCTCATGTCAGTATCTCTCACAGATATCATATGTGGTGAGACTTCTGTCCAGTATCTGTGGCGGTTCTCTGATCACCGGTGACACACGTGTTCAGACATGTGCACCAATCTATGGCTTTTTAGCAAGAATGATTGTTTCTGTAAATGACTATGAACTGATTAAAGCAAGTTACTCAGGCTGCTTTTCAAACTGTTTACATGATTTTTGGACTGTTCGAATTATAATGCTATTGATTGCATTTTGACAAGACCAAAACATCACATGTACTATTTAGTTTTACTTAACAGTAAAAGACTGTGTTCAGTTTTTTTTTTTGTTAATGATTAGTTAGAAGCTTAGCTTTGTCCATTTTGTGACCTTATAAAGTAATCAAGAGATTTGATTAACCCGAAGCGTTTGTCTGCATGGCACACAAATGTAAGGAAAGCTTAACAGAGAAGCTGCTTAATAAATCAGTGGTGTTCAGTCCTGAACCCTGGAGGGTCAAATCCTGCAGAGTTTAGCTCCAACACACCGGCTTGGAAGTTTCTATCGAGTCTGAAGTTGGTTCAGGTGGGTTTAATTATGGCCGGAGCTAACTCCTAACAACCGTTAATGCTTCAGCGTAAATGTACGGTTATTTTAAAGGCATTGGTGGCCCGAAGCCGTTCACCCTCACGCATATCATAATAGATCTAAAATATGTCAAAGCTGTATATTCTGACTGGTCAGGGCTGGAATAACACACTGACCTCTATCTCAGCCGAAAGGGACAAAGACCCGGCACCAGGGGCCTTTAAACAGGTCGTGTTATCAATGTTTGACATTAAAAACATGGCATTACAATGCTTGAGAGTTAGAGACATAATTATAAAAGATCACAGTTTACCTACACATGAACTGAGGGCAAGCTACAACCTGCCACCAACATGACAGACGGAGACTGGTGTGCGGTTCACATTTGACCGTGGGACAGCAGAGCAAACACGGAGAGGCTCCGAGGCAGGGCTTTGATCTGAAGCAGATGTCAGCGGCGGGAGGCCGATGCTCATTCACATCATCAGATTATGTATTCTCACATGCATCACGATCTATCTCCATAAGCTGTGATGTGATCAGGGAACTGAATAAGAGCTTCACAAGTTTGTCACCTATTTGTTCCTTCTTATCTGTTCAGAACTTTTTGAAGTCAGTTACACTAAACCTTGGATTGGTCTAATTTGAATCCAGAAAATAAGATGCAAAAATGTAGAAATAGTTAAAAATAAATAAACACAAATTCAAAACACCATGGTAACACATATGACATTAATTTAACAACTTTAGATGTAAACTAAGTATATAAATGATATTATTTCAGCATCATTCTGAATATAGTCAATTAATGGTTTTCCTTTATGGAATGACTTGCTCTTTTATCGTTGAAAAACTGTAAGCGTAACAGTATTCTACAGTAAAATAAGATTAAATGTAAAGTTAGATTACAGTTACTATTACAGCCATTCACTGTTATAACCAATGATCAGATTTGTACCGTTCACACAGAGGCTAAGCTTTCACAGGATCTGTCTGCTAACAAAACTAACGGCAGAGGGAGAAACACAATTTTAACTCCTTTTTTGGAAAAGAAATGAGGAAGTGACTCGAAGAATAAAGCCTCTTCCATGACTTTAAGTCAGAGATGAAACTCTATACCATGTCTGCTGAAGTGAAGCTCTCTCTAAATGATTCCCATATGTGTCCATCACACTCCTGCCGCCAGTGATATCCATTCCAGACAAAGCCAAAACTGCGTCTCACCAGGGTTAGTCTGTTCTCAGTTCAGATTGTTTGTCAGGTTGTTTTGGGTTCTTTTTTTTATTTTTTATTTTTTTAAAGGCAGCTATTCATTTTTAAGGTGCTTTAAAAAAAAACAACAAAAAAAACCCCCCAAACAAACCCAAAACCATCGAACAAATATGAATACAACTGTAATTTATTTATAAAATTGAGAGATAAATAAATTACGACCAGGGGAGGAGGGCTGGTCCGCAGCACAGACTGGACAGCACTCCCCAAACGGGATCTCGGGTTTGGAACAGTCTTTCAGCTCCTCGCAGATGATTTCGTCGCACAGGACCGTGCCGGTGTCGCAAACACAGATGCGACATGGCTCTGGCTTCCACACGTCCTTGTCCCTATAGAACTGTCCATCCTGTGTGCAGCTGCCGGGGTCTTCTGTGAGGAGCGTGAGCAGAGGAGGAGGAAGAGGAGCAGAGGGAGAGGAGGAGGAGGGAGAGGGGGAGCAGAGGAAAAGGAGGGGGATGAGAGGAGGAGGATAGGAAGAAGAGGAGGAAGAGGAAGATGATGGAGAGGAAGAGGACGACGAGGAAAAGGAGGAGGAAGAGAAGGAAGAGGAGGAGGGAAAAGAGGGAGAGGAGGAGGAGGCTGGTGGGTGAGTGAGTTACAGCACAGAGCACATTAAATCCATGATTTGCATCTGAGATCCCAAACCACAGAAGCTCCAGGATTAGTGTCACATGACCAGGTGAATGGTATTAGTGTAATGCTACAGTAGAAAGCAGTAAAAAGTGCATCATTCAAACACACTCCACCAGATGGCAGCATAAATCTGATATCAATGAATCCAGCTAATTAACAATCATTTCCCAGCGCTGTTCAAGACCACACTGTCCTGACTTTACTTTAAAACACACAACCTGTCCTGATTACTGAAACCACACCAACCCACAGACGAATCAAACACACAGCACTTTATATACTCCAATGGCCTTTCCTTCAGTCCGCAGCAGGTCACTGGAGCTCATGAATTCACAGGCGGTTTGAGGAAATGGGGCAGTGCTGAGAGATTGAGGGTAATCAAGTAAGCTCTGTGTTTGTTTACCTCACAGGCCTGTTTCATTTCTGTAAATTCCTACAGACCCCATATGGTGCTGAATGACGCCTTTCTGAAAAGTAAAGACTAAGCAATTCACAAGCTTTTGGCTAATCTAAACATAGGTCTCAGGAAGTGTGTGTGTGTGTGTGTGTGTGTGTGTGTACTGCCAGTTCAAACACGCCAGAGAGAGCAGAGAACGAACAGCTTTCACTCACACACACTCATGTAGTGTCTCCGTGTTTTCTGGGGTCTCTCCATAGGTGTAATGGTGTTTCTACTGTACAGACTGGATGTGGTGTTGTCCTAAACCTACCCCTTACAGGAAACTACACACACTTTAAGATTCTCAAAACACTTCATTCTGTGTGATTTATAAGCTTGTTTCCTCATGGAGACCTAAGAAATGTCCCCAAAAGGTCAACATTTACCGCTATTCCTATCTTTGTGGAGACAATTGGTTCCCATAACGTGATAAATACCAGGTGCACACACACTCTGCAGGCCTTCTTCACTCTTCTATTCTGTCTCTGAATCCACGCTCTACTGTCTGAGCTGCAGGAACTCAACCCTAGCTCTTTTCTGAAGTGGAAAATGGAGGAATGCTCCAAATTGGACGCAGGTGAGGGGAGGTCTCCGTTTGAATCGTGCCTGTCTTCCTCTCTTTTAAACCTCTGTGTAGGTTAATATATGCAGGCTAGGCCAGTCCTAGCACGTAAACCAATGCAGGGACTGCAGGGTTCAGACCCAGACGAGCCGATCCGTGACCCTACGGGAGCTCAGAGGAAACTCTCATATGCCTCTCGGCTACAATAACCCAATTGTTAGCTTTTGCTCAGTTTCTTTTCACCCTGCCCCCTCCTCTCCTTCTCTGTCTCTCTCTCTCTGCCTAATTGCTTCGTTTCAAATTCATTTTACTTTTACTGCCATTTTTAAAACTCGCTGTGAAATATCTTCTAACTGTTTACTGGTGAGCTTATTACTCCTACATTTCCAAAATCTGGTCACAGGAATGTGGCTCCCTGAATTATAATAGCTGCCTCTGTCCTTTTCATGTTTTTCCAAAAGCTTTTCGCCAGACAGTCTTTCCTGCTTTCCCTGGACTATCGTAGCCCCTGGGTAATTCAGAAAACAGATGGAAGCACTTTAACTGTATGGAACAGTAACTCTGGCGCAGGCCCACCGCTGCTAACTTCAACTACTGATACACCTCTGAACCCTTCACAATCAGTCAGAGCTCAGTGGAAGAGCAGGGCTTTCTCAATCCCTCCAGCTCAAACTTCTCATAATTTGAAGGCGTTTGGAGCATCTGCCGCTGGAGCAAGCCTGGATTCGTCCTGGTGGCCCCTGACAGCAGAGGAATGTGCTCTTTTACAGACCTGACCAGCTGAGCCTCCAGGCCATCAGGAGCCCTTCAGCCAGCAATAAAACCAGACAAATGAAACAATCAGAGTCAATAAATAAATAAATCAGCTCTCTCTTTCTCTGTGTGTGTGTGTGTGTGTGGAGGCTTGAGGAATGTCCCGCAGGTGTCCTGATGGATGAAATACCCTAAATACCTTCAGACTGCCGCTTAGTGCTCTTTGTTATTCTTTGCTCTTCAATATAAACACATTCTGACCAGGAGCAATGAATCCACTTCAGAAATGCCCTAGACTAAATAAATAAAAGCAGAAGAGTTTTGTTTATTCTCGACTTTTGCTCATTTCTTTTTTTCTTAAAATAGAAAAGAGTTATTTGGTCTGGCTTATTTTCTTTCTTTTCCAATAAAAAAGCGCTGTTATTTCAGACACACACACATTGTCCTCCAGTACCTTTGCGACGTTTAACCTGGCAAAGCGCAAACTTTTATCGGTCATTAATATTTACGCAATATATGCAACCGTCTGCGTTTAAAGAGATTTAAAGTCTAAAAGCATCGAAGTGCATTAAAGCGGAACGTTTCTGAAACTTTTGAGCGTAAAATGAGAAAATGGTGGGCAAACTCACGGTCATTCTCCTCTTGGCATTTGACAACGGCCAAAAATGAGCCCAGTGTTGCCACAAATAGCAGTAAAGTCCCAGAATCCGCCGACAGGATCATGTCTAAACAGCAGACATGCGGCGTTTCAGGAGCAGAAGAGAAAGCGCGTGGGTTTAGTGTTCTCTCCTAGTGACGGGCATCCAGCATTTAGTCCAGAACAGTGCGCGAGGAAGAGACTGCTGCAGAAAGTCCTAGTCCTGGTCCAGGGACCGCGGGTTTGAGTCCATGCAGCTCTGAATGGAGAGCGTGCTTTCGGAAATAAAAATCCACCCCTTTACCCCCCGTGAAGCTGAAATCGGAGAACCTTTGCCCTGCTCTCCTCTCTCGCACCCATTCTTCAAGAGCCCTCCTTTCACGTGCAGCTCAGAGACAGAAGCACAATAAACCTCTGCCAAGAAAACTGCCTTTCAAGTCTAATTATCCGCGTTCTGTGCTTCAAGATCCTTCTGAGAAGAAATATTTTAAGTCTGCTGTACAGGGATCTACAATGTGTAGGGTAAATGTATTCAAAGGGATAATAACGGGAAAGGTTTACATGTTCATGAAGACATTGTTATATGGTTCTGTGTAAATCTAAAATCTTTTAACTATTAAAATTAAGCACATTTCAAGCTTTTACATTAACCCCAAAACAAAGACAATTAATAGGATATTATTATTATTATTGTTGTTGTTGCAAATCCTTGAGCATTTCTCTCAATAATATCACAATGCACTGGAAACTGCTTTTATTTGAATGAATAACAGAAAGAGTAATATTATACACTTTATGCCATTGATTTTGTTTTATTATTATTATTATTATGATTTCAAATAGAGAGGTAAATCAGGAGATTTTGCTTTGAAAGCTTTAAAACAATGCAACAAGTGCTATCTGTAACTTTTAGCTTCAACCGTAACAGAACATACTGTACCTAAACAAGCTAGTCGAGGTCTTTAGGATGACTAGAATCGTCCAGGTGTGTTGGTGCAGGCTGCAGGAGATAAACTCGTGGACATTGACTCATCAGGAGCAGAACACTGACGAGAAACAAGCCATGTTGACCAAAATTCTAATATTTTTTTAATACTTAATGTATATAATGACAAACAGCCCATACATAATGCAGAAATGTAACATTTTTGTGTGATGGGTAGGTTTAATTGTAGAGTTTAGGGTAAGTAGACAGGAAAATACAGTTCATAAAGTATAAAAATCAATATGCCTATTGAAGGAACCCATAATGATAGGAATAGAACCTGAACCGTTGCTGGAACAGGTGATGGACAAAGTTGGAAAAGGTTGACACTGATCTAATGGCCAGGTCTTATCAGTAGATTATCAGACCTGCATTCAGCCTTAAGACAAAGCAATCACTGTAACCAAACATTATGCTAATTAAACATTGGATTTAGATATATTTGCATTTATTAAGGTCACATGCAATCAACAATAAAATTCTGGAAAGATCAAGAAATAGATAAGATCAACCTGGGTTCAATCCTGGGTCTGGACCACTTTGAAGGTTGTTCAAAGAATTGTCTATAAGCCACTCTTGTTGTGTGTTTAGGATCATTGTCCTGCTGGAAGGTGAACCTTCTGCAATCTGAGTTTCTGAATGCTCTGGACTGGCTTTCCTTTAAGGCTATTTCTATATTTTGGTGCACTGAGCTTCTCTTCCTCTCGGATGAGTCCCTCAGTTACTGCCGCTGAAATACAGCCCCACAGCATGAGGCTGACACCAGCACACTTTACTTTTGAGACGGTAGATGATGAAAGCAAAGCTGGGTTCCTTCAAACATGATTCTTAGAATTGAGCTTCATCAGACCAGAGAATCTTGTTTCTCAGTCCTTTAGGTGCTTTTTTGCAAATTCCAAGTGTGTTATCATGTGTCTTAACTAAGGAGAGGATCAAGTCTCTCCACACCAACATAAAGCCCATTGATAAAGTGTTGTAGTGATGTTTGTCCTTCTGTGCATTTCTTCTATCTCCACATATGATCATGGAGCTCAACTAGAGTGACCATGAGGTTCTTGGTCACCACGGTAACCAAAGCCATTCTCCATCAGTTGCTCAGATTGGTCAGGAGGCTTGATCAAGGAAGAGTCCTGGATATTTTGAACTTCTTCCATTAAGGTTAACGGAGACTACATGCATCTGTGAACCTTTAATGATGCATTTCTTAACACTTGCACAGGGGTTTTTGCTCTGATTTGCTCTGCATTATCAGCTGCTACACCTTTTATTAAGATGTGTGTGCCTTTCTAAATCATACCCATTTAAATGAATATGCCTCAGGTTCACTTCACCTCAAGTGTGGTAACATCTACAAGCAATATGAATGCACTTGAGCTACATTTCAACTGTCCCAGATAATGAATAATTATGCAATGGAATCATTTTAGATTTTATTTTTAATAAATTAGCACAAATGTTACAAAACCTGTTTTTTTTTGTTGTGTTTTTGCAGTACAGTTATGGTGTATGGAGTGTAGACTGATGTGAGGAAAAATTATTTAAAGCATTTTAACGTAAGACAGCAACATAACAAAATGTAAAAAAATGAAGGGGTAGTTCACAAGTATATATGTAAATATACAGTGAGGTCAATAAGTATTTGATCACCCTGTCTAGAAATCATGGAGGGGTCTACAATTTTCAGCATAGGAGCATTTCCACTGTAGCCAAGCTTCCATCCAGTTTTACGCGGTTTTGTTATCGACAAAGAGAATTTGCAGGAGAAAAATGTGTGTGAAATTTGCTGTCTCCAGCCTGTTTCCATCCAACTGGCCTTTTACCGATAAAATGGTGTGCGTGATGACGTCATCCTTAAAAAAAAAACGAACTGTCGCAT
>JAUCMU010000032.1:3309722-3323085 GCA_032275025.1 Enteromius treurensis | reverse complement strand
ATAGCATTAAAGTACTGCAGTTTTTCTTTGGGTGTGACAAAAGTAGTTGACATATTAGATGACATAGAATCTATATTGGTTATTGTATTTCTGATGTTATCTATTTTATCAGTGAAGAAATTCATAAAGTCATTAAACTGTGAAGGAATATTTAGATCGTCTGGTTATTTGTTAATCTAGCCACTGTGCTAAATAGAAACCTAGGATTGTTTTGGTTGAAGTAATGAACACGGTCAAGGTCCAGGAAAGTATGAGAGACATCATCAGAATACTCTATTAAAAGTCATTCAATCTGAATTTTATAAGGCAGCAAGAATGTCTCTCCGCATCGCCGTAGCACCGTTTTGGAGAATATCCATTGAAAAAAATAGCGTGCGCTTTTCTGAGTCAGCTGCGACACACAGATGTGTTTTCTATGTGTATTTTTGCTTTGATTTAAATGGAAGCAGCACACAATAAGTTGAATCTGTTCAATGAATCTTTTCATTGAATCACATGACCCAGACCCAGTTATTTTGAATTGTGTATGATCTGTTTTGTCTAAATTTGTAACCAATATTTGTATTATGTAAAATACTTTCTTATTTTTATTTTTTTTAAAAATGTATGGTTCATAATGGTGTTTCAATGAAAACCATTATAATTTCTGTGATGGTTTCTATTGGGCTTTAATTGTATGTTGTTGTTTTTTAGCAGGGATGCTGTTCTTTTTCTAATTATCAAATAGTTCTGGCAAACAATGTATCGCAGTTTTCATTAAGAGACTGTTCAACACTGATTTAAGAATTATGTTTGCCAAGCTGAAAATCAGTGGTGGACCTTCAGATAAGATATCCTGACAGTCATGACACGAGGACAGGCCTGCATCCTTGTGTTGCGACAAAAATTTCGGCTATATTGTGTTTGATGAGCGTCAGCTGTGTTGAAGCACTTGAGCTGCATCTTCCCGATTGCTTTGCCCGGAGCACCTGATCCCCTCAGGTAATTGTGTTGCTGCTGTCTGCCTCTTTAAATATAGACTCTATAATTGAGGGAGACAGCAGGGGGTTTTGGAGGGTTCTGTTCCCCAAACACACACACACGCACACGTAGGAAGCTAATTGTAGAGGACTTACGTGAAGCTCAGCGTGGTTTACTTTGAATGCCAGAGGAACAGTGAGTTTTATTTCGCAAGCTCTGGAACATCAGACCCGTTCTAGTTGACTAGAGTGTGTTTGGTGGAGATGGACTCGTTATGACTCGCGTGGACTAGTACGTCAGGTAGATTTTAAGGCCTAAGTATCTAATCCTGGAAAAACAATGCTGAGGCAATTATGAAGCAGAAGTAAAACTCCCCCAATTATGCCAATTATTAAATGATTAAACATTTTTGCTATTGCGTTTGATTTCAGTAGAACTTTTTTATTTTTTATACATTTTAATTTAGCATGGGCAACTGTTTATAATTATTAATGTAAAAAGTATTTTTGTAATATTGACAATGCAACAAATGTAGTTTAATTTAATTGTAAATTAATCATGAAATAACATAAATACAAATTAAATATGAAATTTCACAATCTCTGAATGAAAAACAAACTTAAAAAGAATGGATTTTATTTGATTTTACGCCTTCTTACTAACTAACTAATTAGTCTGAGACAGTAACTTGATTTAACTTGTATTTGGACCCTGGCTAAGGGGGCTAATTTTGTGATGATGTCCATCTGCCAGTGATTTGCCCCATTTTAATGCAGCTGCTCAATAAATTAAAAAATGATTAGAGTTAAAAATATTTATATGACATAAGAAAGGAGATACCGGCACAGCTATGTGGCAAATAACGGATAATCACCCGCCATAATAAGAGATTATATTTAATTATATGACAACAGAATGCCACGACTGACTAGTCAAAATGAATTATTTCAGAGATGCTCATAGCATGGGAATGTATTTTATGATGTGTATGATGATGTGATCGTTTTTAGGCTTCCTCCTTTCCCTTTTTAGCACTTTTGCCATATTATCTCTCCCCGTCGAGAATCAATTAGAGCGGTTCATGTGAACTGATCAACAGATAAGCTTCATCTGAAGATGACGCTGTGTGTGAGAGAGAGGATGGGGGCGTTTTTTCATAAACACACTCTTGGTCTTCAATCTTGACTGACAACAAGATTATATCTGAAGTCTTCCTTCCTCGTGGAGATGCCAGCAGTTACACAGTCCCACAAACACCTTCAGGGGCTAAACTGAGCCCACGTATGAAGAAACGACACCACATTCACCTTGTATAACTCACGCACGAATACGCGCACCAGCTCACAGAGTTATTAGATTGAAAGCAGCCCGGTTGAACAAATCCTGCCAGACTGCAGCAGGGCGCTGAGATTGCTCTGGAGTGAGAACAGGACAGATCTAAAGAGCAACATGCACACATGCAAACAGACATGCGACTGTGACCAGCTGCCGGTGAGTGCATCTAATGGCGTGCCAGAGAGCCGTTCCTTCTAACCATTTAGACGTTTTTTTAGTCTTTGCTCATTTGTTTTTCTTGGTTGTCATGTGGTTCATGACAGATATTTGGATTTGTTGGATATGTCAGCGGAAAATCGCATGGATGGTGAAGGCTAGTGGGAAGAGTTTAGACATGTTAAAGTGAGTGGGGAGTGTGCAGGTCTGGACTGGGGTAGGATGGCTATGTTCATGGTTTCTTTTCTCAATCCCATGCTCTGTTTTCGTGCACTTAAAAAATCATATTTACAAAAAACTATTGTAATTTTTGACATGTACCATGTAAAAAAAACACTGTATATGATCATTTAAGTAATATGGTAATACTATGACTTATCGGAAATAATTGTGTTATAAGAATGAATGTGTTTTGTGCGACAATGAAGTATTTCCAATATATAAAATACAACGCTTTTTTTACCATATATTCTTATTACCATAATGTGAAAAAAAAAAAAATATGTGTATGCATACATGCATGCAGTATATTACTTAGATTGTGAGGTATGTCCAGCTTATGTATGATTTATGCATAATTATATTACTGTATAATAGCCTAAAAATTACTGTATTACCATAATGACAATGTCAAGATTAAATCCTCCAGGTGCATTCTGTTAATAATTGTCATTATAATGTCAGTGCAGCAAACAATTTGTTTTGTTGTATTTAGTTTTTATAATTTTACTTTCTATTTGATATTGCGTTCTACCTGTTTATAATAACTCTACTGATTCAAAATCCAATTAAACATGGTGTCGTTTTAAACAGATCATGACATATCTTGATTCGTATTAGAACATTGATTCGTATATCTTTTCACACATTCACGTTTCAAACCTTCCCAAGTGTAGCTCTTCCTGGTCATTTTCAGCTCCGAGAAAACCCTCTCTTTAATTGTAGCGTTTTTTCTGCTTTCATTTCCCTCTCTTTTAGTCTCTCTCTCTCTCTCTTTCTTTCTCTTTCTATCTCCCCTCCCTCTTTCCTGTATGTCGATTCCTCCCCTAAAGCTATGGATAGCAGCGTTGCGTCACAGAGTGGAGCTTGAGACGGCTCTCTCAGAGCACTTGACAGAGTTTGAGTTGAATGAGCGCAGCTGCTGGTGAGTTTTTCGCTTCTGTCTTCTCTACATATGTCTCTGGTTACCCAGCAGATGGCTAGACATTACGCTTCGTAGGGTTTTCCTTCTTGAAAGTCTCTCCTATGTCATTTCCAATATTAATATCGAACGATTTCAGCTATAATTCTAAAGCATGTTTAACAAGTTCATACATGATGTTGTTGTTTCTAATCAGGATTTAATAAGAGCTGGCTATAGCGGCCGTTTGTGTTGGTTTCATTGCGTTTTTATAGCGAACCAAAGTACGAAATAGTTTTAGCCAAACGTTTTCATGTTTGTCTTAAAGTTAATCGAGAAAGCAAAGCACGCTGTGATGCATATTCTTGCTCACTTCTGTTATAATGGTGGCTGTTTTCCAGGTGTGGGTGTGTACATGCACATTTGCTTTTGCTGATGCTACATGTTGAAACACACACTGAGAGGAATGTTTCTTGCGAAAAAGTTAACTTAGTTGGTCTCCTTTAGCATGGATGGACTTGTCCTTTCGTTTTTCTTGAGCTCTTCTGTTTCAAAACGGCAACCAGGTGTTTTTATTTAAATTGTTCCAATCCGTAGCAATTCAGAGATGATGACACTTGGTAGAATAGCCTTTTTTTTTTTATGTACATGACACTTTGTGACCTTGTCCCACGGTTGGCAAACTCTATCGCCCTGGAGTAAACTTTGCTTTGGAGGGAAGCGAGTGTATTGTGGCTCGTATGCGAACCGCAGGTTTAAACTCAGGATTAGTCACCTTAAGGAAGTTTCGCTCCTTCCGAGGTGACCAAATAGGCTTTTGATGTTCTCAGTACGCAAGCATGGAAATCCCACACTGCTCCGCAGACGTTTGTCATCAGCTTCAGTAAATAGGCTGGTCTTCCCAGATTGATTGTGGCCGGCCTTCTGTGGTCCGAGGTTGGCTAAAACCCTGACGTTACAAGAAGTTTGTGTAAGTGTGTGCTTTTGGTTTCACCTGTTGCAGGTTCATTGTAGAACGTTTAAACCAAAATTCATCATCTTTAATGAAGGATTGATCACTGCGGGCCTCCATAACGGATGGCTTGTTTAGGTAGTGCAAGGGTCTTCATCGGCATCCTTGAAGTCTTTGGTTTTTGCATGTCTCAATCCTGCAGTAGCAGCTCAGTCTAAGTTTATACTGTGGTCACTGTATTCTGACACATGCATAAGACCACATTTGTGGCAATGCGTTCTTTCCTCTTAATTGTTCCGGATATCCACTGACCCAAGACTGTGACCCGTCAGTCACTAGCCCCGGTCTACATACTTCTGTGACTTCTTGTATGCTGGTATTTCCTTGCTTTAGACCCATTTCGTCTCTTTTAGGACATAAGAATGTCTCTTACAGTAAGTAGTGGATCTAAAACAGTGCGGATTGTGTAAACTTTAGTGTAGTTATCACTGTGCATGTTTGTTTCAGCCGGTAGTGTCCAGCTGTCAGTGTTAGTTTTTGCAGGTTTCGGAGTATTTCAATCTTTATATGGTGGTTTATGGTTATGATGTCTGCATTTGATTCAAAATAAAGTAAAAATGTTAATATTATGAAATGTTATTCCAACATCTATTTGAATATGTTTCAAAACATCGTTTATTCTCGTGATGCAAAGTCTTCAGCGTCACATGATTGTTCAGAAATCATTCTAATATGCTGCTTTTTATCAGTTTGGGGGGGGAAAAAATTGCGCCTCCTACTATTTTTCTGCAAACAGTGATGCAATGTTTAGAGTAGAGGTTTCAAAAGAACAGAATTTCATTGAAATTCGATAATTTTTATGTGCACTTGCTGCTAAATAGGGGTTGTATGGCAACATTACAAACATAGCCATAGTTTGCAAACCTATTTTCGGTTCTTCTGATGCTGGATCGTTTTCACGTAAATGGAGGTTCTGGAAACGTTCGTCTGTAGCCAGCGTTCGTATTTTGGTTTGGAGGTACAAGAGATTCTGTGAGAAGTTTTGGAGGGGATAAAATGGTTCCTTTATGATTAAAAAAAGGCTAATATGAAAAGCATATGGACTCACAGCTTGTTTAAAAGAGTCGCAGTAATGTGGCTTTCTGTTTTTAGCCCCAGTTTAAGAGAACTTGAGGAAAACAAAGCATGGTGAACCAAACTAATATAGCGCCGCCTCGGTTTGCGTGAATGCCTTTTTGCTTTTTAATTGATCTTCTTTGAATGTGCACTTTATGGGCCAGACGCTTGTCTTGGAGTCAACGGCTGTGGCAAGTATGGTGGTTCTCCATCCAGAGCAGTCTTTTACTGACAAGCCGATTCGCTCCGATTTCACTTCCTTTAAACGCTGGCGTTTTTTCTCTAAGCACATTGAAAGATGTTTGGCTGTAGCTTCCGTTGCATAATTACTCATTGACATAATTGCTCAACCACACCATGTGTCTGGGTATAGTTTGTAAACCAAAGAACCTACAACCTAAAAGATGTTTGTTTTTGTTTTGTTTTAGCTTTTTAAGTGTATTTTTATCTAACAGTGCTTTTTTTTTTTTGCTATTGCTATGAGTTTTCGTTGCTTGTTTCTATGGAAAGTTTTGGCTATGCTTCATGCAAGTTCGCACCCAGCTCTGTTTTGTGATGACCTGCTCATATTATATAAATGGATGAAAAATCACTGAGTCTTAAAGTCTTCTTACAGCTGTAGCCGAGTTCTTACTCACGTCTCAAAATGGCTAGATTAGTGTAGTTAACTGTGTTTGTTTTAGTCAGTGTAGCTTGACTGATGACTCTGATTGGGTTTAACTCGAGAGGGATGTGAATCAGCGTTAAATGAGTCTGTATGTATGTTTGGGTCTGTTGTGTTTCAGCAGCAGCGTGTCTGTGTTTATAGACGTCACCAGCGTCAGATGGGAATTTCAGCATTTGGTGAGCGTGAATCAAGACGTTTAGGGCCGTTTAGTGATTCACATCATTCTCTCACACTAAGTCACCTTGATGCTTGCAGGGTTGGGCTGAGTTTAAGCCTGTTTTTTTAATCATCAGGCTTTTGTGTGCTTTAGGATCGTCCTGTTTATGATTCAGTGTTTTCATTAAAACATGACGTAAGCTGTGATGTTTTTTTGTTGTTTTTTCCCCGAATAGAATATCTATGCTTGCTCTTAATTTATTTGAACGAACTCTGACTTTTTTTATTGGATGCCACTAACCTGCCATTGTCCTTTTTTTGTTGCCACGCTTGCCAATTTTAACACACTTAGAGAACGGGATCTTAGGTGTGGTGTCTGAGGTTGAAGCTATGACACTGCATCCGAGATGTTGCAAAATCTGTGGCACTGCAATGATGATTCAGTGTACTTCGTCAGAATATGAAGCCGCTCTCACAAGTATTCAGTAAATTCAGGACTTAAACTTGTGCTTTCTTTGGAAACTAGGATCCGTCTGAGCTGCAGGCATGTGATTGTGATGCATTAGCAAGCATATGTCATGCATGTACTGTATAGCACAGGTGCGCTCTTTACTGCTTTTCCCATGTTGAGTTTTAATAGATGTTGCTTAATTTTGTGATGTCCCTCTGTTTTGACTTTCAGCATTTCCTGTTCACGAGTTTGTATCTTGCTTGTCGAGCTGTAGTCGAGCGTATAATTATGAATGTCTGTAATGTCTGCTAGCTGTGGGGTCGTCTTTGTGCAAAAAGTCATTTTTAACAGATATGTATTCAAATGGCTTAAACTTCCCGGACAGCAGACCAAAATTTGTTTTTATTTTTGTGAAATGCTCTCTAGAATGAGCTTTTGATATGTCCCGTTTCAACAGAAATCTGTAGTTGGTAAGTGTTTATATGGTTCTTTTTTTCAGAAATCATTCTGATATTAAAATCCTAATTATTGCAAGTCTTTTGGCTGGTAGTGGATGATAAAATAGGTTCTCTTCAACACTTCAAAATGTTACTCTTATCCATTTTCCGCTCTTTTGTGGTTCACACATAATTTCATCCGCCCTTGAAAACGGCGAGGGCAAATTTCTCGTGCGGGCTTCCGTGAAAGGAGAGATTAAATGCTGGCATAATTATGCGTGTGTAAAAGAGGGATGAAAGTGTACATTATGTAAGACCGCTGGAGCTGTGCAGTTGAAGGGAACAGGTGCTCATTTTTGCAGCAGACGGATTAATCCTGCACTAAAAGACACCGCGCTTGACTTCTGACCTCGAACTCTTCACACTGTCTGCACCAGATACGCACAGGAGAACACGGTTGAGCCACCCGTTCACCATGGGTCCCCTTCACTCCTGATCGTCTTTACAGGTGGATGCTGATGAAATATTAAATCTCAGGCATGAAAAGCTTTTTAAGGCTTAATTGCTTGAAAGATTATTGAGGGGGGGAAATGAGGTCATGGAATTAATAAAACATACATAATGTCATAATCCTCATTCACGCTCTGATAAATAGGGATGGCGGCTGCTATTGTTTGATGTGTTGTAACAAAGAGCGAAACACGTTTGCGAAAATTGTGGTCGGAATTCAGAATCATTCATAAAAATGTAATTCCTATAGAATGTGGAAAATCAAAAGTAGGTTAGTATATATTATTATCTTTTTAATACTAAACCACAAATAATACAATTTTTAAATATGAATTTTGCGTCTCTGTGTTGAATGGTGTCTGGAAGTGACACCAATTTACCGTTTACTGAGAGAAACGATTGTCATGTCATATACACACACAAAAATACAAAGGTCCTTATGGAAATCCGTCAAAATAAAAGTTTGGTTTAACTTGGAGAAATTATGACAGAAATATATTACCATGTACGTTTTAATGTAATACTACTACTAAATTATTGTTCAATTATTTGAACAACAAACCTCTGTTGTGCAGCACATTATTTGCTAAAACATTTGAAAAATGTAAAAAATTTAATAAAATGGACAATTCAGAATTTCTGAAAAGGCCCGTGTTATTGTAAAGACATGTATAAATGAAGTTGCAATTAATAATACATGCTTTTGATTATTAAAATTAAATTAAACCATTAAAATGGAATCCAGAAAATCACCAATTCAGAAAAAATATAACTTCATTCAATTTCATAGGGACCTACATTATTATTTTTTTTGTTACACTTGGAATAAACCGCTGATAAATTGTAGAAGTTGCAAGATTAATTAATTAGACATGTTGTTGTTATTATTATTTATTAATTTTAAGAAAAATTAAAACCAAAAAAGTAAAATGGCAGGTATGGTGCCATGTGTGTCTGAATTAGATAAGCCCCTCTGGACGCTTGTGTGTGTGTGTGTGTGTTCACAGCTGTCTGTTTCTCTCTGCTGTTCACTTACATTCACCTCTAAACTCCAAACACATCACCCCTTCCTGAGGCCCATGGGTAATCCAGCAGAACTTCACAATCACACACACTCTCACTCAGCTGTCCTTGGCTTTGATCCCTGTCTAAGGGGCCTTTAATTGCCCAACTGTTTGGTCAGCATGTAACATGCTTGAAGTCTCTTGATTTAGCTGTTTCAGAAAGACTCATCTGTGTGTGCCGCCCCACTCAGTCTCTGTTCCTGTTCTCTCACTCAAGTTCGGTTTCAAAACCTGGTTAACTTCCTACCTAGGTAACATTAAAAACAATTGTGGGTAGAGGTTGTTATTATTGTAAACTAAAAGTGAAAATAGAACTAAAATCATAAGAAATACACTTTTTTTATTACTTGAAATGAAACCTTAAATAAAAATAAGATATATAAATTATTTCTGGTACATATTTATTACATATTTTATTTCTGCTATATTTCAGTCACTAAAATGATTTGAGTAGATTTTGGTTACAATAACAATACTGATTGGAATCAGTAGGAGTGGAGTTTAGTTATGCACATTTCATAAGGACTGTTTAGACAGTTGCTGTCTGTGTAGAGCACTTGAAAGGTAGCTGCCTAAATAGGGAGGATGATGCCGATCTAGTCTCAACTTTCTCCTCGGCTTGCTCAATAATTTCCTTCTTCACCTCTCTCTTCATCACTGTACTGTAAATAATCAGTGAGCGCATGTGAATAAGTGATATGATGTCACTGCCCTGCGGTCAGGTTCACACTCTCAGCCAGTGATGAGTCCCTCGTTCTCCTTCAGACGAATGTGCCGTAACTCGTCGAAGAACACCAGTCCCTCCCGGTGATTCAGCTTAGCTCTTCCTGATAGTTGTTATAGCAGCGGCTCACGACAAACACACCGTTACATGAGCATACAGGCCGTTCTGTTGAGTTTGAGTGCAGTTTTACTGTAAAGAGGAATGGCCTGTCATCTTGTTTGTCTTCATTATCAGTCATAACCCCCACCATAAAAACTGTAATGTGCTTTAGTTGGTATGTTAGGTTGTTTATGTACATGTATGTTTATGACCTGTCTACTTCACTTGGTGGTTGTACGGATCTTGAGCCATCCCTAGTGTTGTTAGTGACCCGATTGCGTAAGCAAAATTTGTTAGCATTCTTCTTTTATATAGTTGTTTTGTTAAAATGAAATTTTCAGCAGGTTTCTTAAAAAACAATAACAACAAATTGCAAAATAAAAATTATATAAAATTTGTTTTATTTTTTAAAAATCAAATATTTTTATTTTTCTTATTAAATAAAATGTGATTAATTAATTTGTTTTTATTTTATAAAACTTATCGAAACTTCTAAATTGTTTTTTTTTGTACTCTTTTAAAGTTTATATATTGTTATTATTTATTTTTGAAAAACACTTTTTATTACAGTTTGTAAAACAAAATTTTTTTATTATTATTTTATTTTGTTAAAATGAATTTTTCAGCAGACACCCCTTATGGGTTTCTAAAAAAAAAAAATTATGAAAAAATTATTATATATCAATTTTAATTTTATATATCTTTTCCACTATTATTTTTCTCCTTAAATAACATTTTATTTATTTATTATTTTAGTTTTTTTTTAATAAAACAGATTTTTTTTAAAAGCAGACGTATTATTTTAATTTTATTAAAATATTAATTTTATTTGTTTTAATTTTTTTAATTCTAAAACTGAAACTATTTGCTATTATTACTATTTTATTATTACTATTATTACTACTTTGCCCTAGAGCATGCAATGACCATTAAAACCCCAAAATGTTGCTTGTTTAGGAGTTCTTGCAACATTTGCCCATTTTAATTTCCACATTTATGCGAATCTATAAAACTCCGACATCCAAGCATGCTTCAATAATTAAGTTTGTTCTGGCCTAAAGTGATTTGTGTAGTCACACTGACTCCATATTTGACCATTCGCACAAATTCCCAACAAGCCTTTGAATCTTAGAAGCATGAAAGTACACCTAACCTAATTGTGCTCATTGTGGTAGACCATGTCATGCCTATTACAGACAACAAGGCCCATTTAAAAGCAAGCGCTATTTAAAAACTTTATGGAGCCGAGACTGCATTGCTTCCTCCTTTTGAGGTGGAGTCCAGTCTGAGAAAGAGATGAGCCAAATCTAATCTCAGATGGGTTCAGGAAAGCGCACGGATGATTAGCTCCTCAGATTAGAGGGGCTTTGGACATCTGAAGACTGATTTGGTTGTTGGGGAAGACCAGGACTACCCTAAAACCGCCCTGCCCCCACTTAACTTGACTAGACACAGATGGGGGTGGGCCAAGATTAATTGGACAAAATCTTGTTGGTTCTTTGGGGGGAAGGGGATTAATCGGTACCCATCCGTGAGGTTTTGGGGTGTGTGACTGTACTAAAACGCTATCTTTGCTGCCATGGACCGGTGTCCAACAAATGGGGCAGCCTGCACTCATCCCATGATATGGAAGGTAAGAGCAGGGGACAATCATCTGATTGCTATCTTTCAATACGAGTCAGTTCAGAGGGATTTGCATTAAGCTTGAGTGGGTGTGGCAGTCCAGGCTTTTATATAAAACACATGAAGGCGTACAGTATGAACAAGAAACTAGTTGATGTTCTTGGTTTTCTTGTTAACTTTGAACTTTTCAGAGCTGCTTGTGCTTCTGCCTGTAGCTTGATTTAGTTAGCTTGTCTGAACAAGGCAACCGTTGGCTTTATCGCACACTCAGTGTGATCTTTTCTTTTTTCTTTTTGCATGGGTTGAGTCTTTCGAGAATATTTGTCTGTGTATGCTTGCATTTGGGATGTTTTGAGCTATGAGAAGAGACATTTGACAGTGAATTCAGCTGCAGAAATGACATACAAGTTTTTTTGTTGTTGTTTTTTGACACCAGACTGTGGTCTGATGAAGTGCAATTGGTCTGACCACTAGTGACTCAAAGCGTCTGATCTCTCATTTCTCTCTCTGTTCCTGTAGGTGTGTCATCATCCCGACTGTCAGGAACTGAATGGTAAAAGCCCCCTGCAGCTGTGCGAGTCATGTGATTCTCGCTGTCACCTGGATGAGTCTGAAAGCATGCACTTTGACAGACATCTCCGCTTCGACGTGCAGCCACAAGGTAACGGTCTACGATGGGTCAGAGAGCTCTCTGATTTAATCAAACATATTTTGGCTTGTGTTCAGAAGATGAACGAAGGTCTTATGAGTTTGGAACGGCTAACTGTTTTTGGGTGAACTAACTCTTTGAGTCTGTGTGGTCAGGTTCTATCCTGGCGCGAAATGTGTCCACGCGTTCCTGTCCTCCTCGCACAAGCCCCCCTTCAGACCTGGATGAAGACGAAGAAGGAAGCACTGAACGAGGGTCAGTCTGTGAATCTTTCCTCAACCTTTCCACAACATTCAAATAACTATATGAAATCTTCTTTGTTTAATTTGAAATATTATACTGTAATCTTTTTTTAATTATAAACTGTATATACTATATATGTCATCCTAAACGCTGCAGAACGTTTACCGATGATGCTTTTATAAAGGGTGAACTGACTATTAACTAATGCGTAACTAATGATTCATAGGGTGTAGTTATTATAAAGTGTTACCAATAAATATAATTTAATATCTTCCCAAATTTGAGTAAAGAGAAGTGCTTATAAACCGCATGTGGTCAACAAAAGAGAAGGACTCCCTGATGTTTTCCAATAAAACAAATAAAAGCACAATACATGTGTATATAAGCCAGAAATATTAATATTGACATTTTACCTCTGTACCATTACTGTACATACTTACAATAGTTCTAATATTTCTGTATTATTCTTATTATATTTAACTTTTGTTTAGCATGTTATTTCATATTTAATTTTTTTTATTATACAGTGGGGCAAAAACATATTTAGTCAGCCATCAATTGTGCAAGATAAAAGAGAGGCCTGTAATTTTCATCATAGGTATACCTCAACTATGAAAAATAGAAAATATAAAAACATCCAGAAAATCAGGATATTTAAAGAATTAATTTGCAAATTATGGTGGAAAATAAGAATTTGGTCAATAACAAAATTTGATCTCAATACTTTGTTATATACCCTTTGTTGGCAATGACAGAGGTCAAAGGTTTTCTGTGAGTCTTCACAAGGTTTTCACACACTGCTGCTGGTATTTTGGTCCATTCCTCCAGCAGATCTCCTCTAGAGCAGTGATGTTTTGGGGCTGATTCAGTTTTTTCCAGCCTGGTGCAGGTCTACAGTTTTGTTTCTGGTGTTCTTTGACCGCTCTTTGGTCTTGGCCGTAGAGGAGTTTGGAGGTTGGCTGTTTGAGGTTGTGGACAGGTGTCTTTTATACTGGTAATGAGTTCAAACGGATGCCATTAATATGAATGGAGGACAGAGGAGCCTCTTACAGAAGTTGTTACAGGTCTGTGAGAGCCAGAAAGGAATTGACCAATCAATTC
>JAUCMU010000032.1:3287351-3299735 GCA_032275025.1 Enteromius treurensis | reverse complement strand
AAAAAAATATATATATATATATATATAAAAACTTTTTTTTATATATAGATATATATATATATATATTTATATATATATATATTTATTTATTTTATTTTTATTTATTTTATTTTTTTGGCACTGAGGAAAATGCTTATTTGAAATGTTTTTGAAAATTGGGCTTATCCTATATTTGTTTAATTGTATTATTCTTTAGGTCAATTTCAAGACCCACGTTTGCGTTTAGGCAGATTCCTTTATTACAATTACAACAAACAAATATTACAATGATTGTAGTACTTCACAATTGAAATCTTTAATTAGAGAAATAAGTACTTTTTTTTTTTATAGTAATTAGAAAATGCTTAATTGTGACACATGCTGACAGTCGAATGTAATTTCTTGTTTATGTCCTTTGATGTTGTGGTGAAACATGACCCTATATTCGTTCCCCTATGTACCTAATACTTCCATACAGTAAGGAAATGATCTTGAGAGTGTCTGCTGGGGGAGGGATCAGCATCTAGTGCGTGAATGTTGTTTGCTGTGATGTGAAAACTGACTTTGGAGGAGATGGGTGGAGTAGACTGATGAAGTCACAAACCAAAAGCTTAAAAACTACTGGCTGCCATCCAGACACTGAGCACGTGTGGGGATTTCCAGCTTGTCTCTTCATTTTTGCCTCCTCTCTGGATGTTGACTGCTGACGTTTAGAGTAGAACGTGCACGTAAGTTTTTGAGCGAGGTCAGAGAGGGCATCCAGGCTGGATCATGGTACGTTTTGGACGTCTGTCCTCATGGCACAGTTGGGATCTCCTCCACATGAATCCTGAAAGTCTGCCTGGTGAAGCGTCTCTCAAAAGTCCATCGCCAACAAAGTGCCAGGTAAATCAACGAGTTAATCAAAAGTTTCTATGAATGCTTGGTCAATTATTAAACTTCTCCATAGCATCGTCTGGATTGCACACCACGGTATGTCTCATTGAGCTAATATTTGTATTGAGTGGGAAGATGCTACGTCTCCGTGTGTAATGGAAGCTGAATGTGCGCGTAATGGAAACCCTTCAGCATCATTCCACTAACTGATGACACAAGTTTAGGCCCCAGTGCTAGACAGACACAGTATCTCATCAGGCGATAAGGTCGTATCGTGGTTTTGATCACCGATTAATCGTCTGTCCTTAAGCTTCAATGGCTCTTTGTTCCATCTCTGCTTTGACTAAATGAAGTGGGTGACATTGTGGGTGGTGTTGGCCCTGAAAATAGTGCTATGTTGACACTCAAGGTAAAGTTAAGAGATGAAATGTGACCTGGTCAGAATGGTGTTTGTCTTACATGTTTTGTGGCTATTCTTCTACTTCCCCTTGTTTGTTTCATCATTATTTAAAGCTTGATCAAAAGCCGGTCTTATCTTCACCGTAGCTGTTCTTATCTTCACTGGTTTATGTTCTTCAGCTGAACTATGTTGTCTAGAAAAGGTTGAAGTGAAAAGGAAGTTAGATGCATCAGTCTGTTGTTGACAGGAATCAGAGTCTCAGACAGGAAGGTTTGGGAATATGTTGTGGTAAGCAGTAATATTTTAGCAAGCTAGAAAAGGAATTTATTTGAGTGCTAGTAAACCCAACTACTGTTGACTTCAACACCTCAGCTGACTGCTAAACATTACACATGATTTATGAGGAATTAATGTTAACTGTATTTGATTGTATTATGTGTAGTTAACATTAAAAAATTAACTTTTTTTCTATTTTTTTAATTGTCCTTAAAAGCGTTAGGAACCTATTGTATTGTATTGAAGACATCTTAAGTCAACATTGTAATACAATTAACGTGTTGGCTTTTTTGAGTAGTTCCACCCTATATTTTGTCTCTATGAGTATCACTCTTGACTTTACATTATAAAAGTAAATGGATTGTGATCAGTTTATGTTGACTCTTAAGGATTTACTATGTATTATGTCTATTATTATGTATAATTTCAGTATACGTCAAGGTCATGCATTGCATGCATGCCCTCTAATGAGTTATTAATATGCTAAACCTGCAGGTCAAGGGCTGGGACTCGTGTTTTAAGGAGTATCATCCACTTAGTCATTTCATTAAAGATGATGAACCAGTTTTTACGTAGAAGTAGAGCTTGCGCGTCACTAAGTAGTGGGTGGCTTCTTTGGATGCATCATAACGGTGCAAAAACTCAAGACTTGATGCAGCACATGCTAGTCTGGGATTCCCCAAAGTTTCATATTGCAGAGATCGTTTCCCTGTTACAGTAAGGAAGAATGGGACGCTTGGAAATCATTCACGGCACAGGAATGGCATGCTCACTTTAGTTTTATTGTGAATCAAAAGGATCATCAGAACTTCTCTATTATGATGTCAGATTAAATCATTAAATGTAAAAAAAAATAAATATACTTAACAGTTTTGTAATCAAAAATATGATTGTTATAGTCTTAAACAGTCTTTTCATAAATATGAAATTGTTTGTTTTCTTTATGTAGGGACCAAAGTAAATTAATAGATGAATTTTACATAAAATAAATAAATAAATAAATTGTTGCCAAACAAAAAGTTGACTTTTTTTTTTTTTTTGAGGCACCAGGATGTGTTTCTGGGACCCTGCAAGCTGTCTTCTTCTCCCCTCCCTCTTTACATGTGACCCTCTGTCTTTAAGCAGCCACGCCTCTTTTTCCTGTCGTGCACAATGGGACAGGATCCCTCCTAGTTGCCATGCCGTTTGGGCTGTCCTATTCAGTAATGCGGGAAGACAGGCTCAGTTGGACAGCTTTACCTCATGTTGCAGGTTGAGAAGCATTGGGAAACTAGAAAGGACCTCGTAGGGAGCCCTGATGCACCTCATATTTTTAAAAGGAAATTAGAGGCTGCTTGCTTACAAATAGTGATTTATTATTTTTGCATTTTTCAAGAACTCTCTGAACTTTCATCCAGGAGTTGTGGGGTCAACGGTACTTGTATCTATTGGTGTTTTTGTGAACGTTCGAAGAGAGGAGGTTTCGAGTGATTGTAGCAGCTGGCTCTAGCATGGGTCAGGCTCTGTGAACCCAGCTGAGAGATTACCATGGTCTTCCTCTCATTTGACATGCCACTCGCTTCCATGGTGAGTACATCAGATGCTCTAGGAAGCCTGTTCTGCTTCATAATTGGCTGGTCATTCAGTCTGTCAGAGAATAAGAGTTGCCGGTTACAGCTGATCCAAAAGTGGGTGTGAATAAATTCCTTTCTTAAGCTCTTGGAGAAATTATTTGCTATACTGGTGCTCTGTACACTTTATCAAGAGTGGTGTTTCTTTTTGGTGAAAGTGGAAACAAGTGGTAGAAAAAAAAACATTGATTTACTGTCAATTATAGATGCGTGGCTTTCAACAGAAGGATTCCTTTCGATGTGGCGTTTGTGTTACTCATTGATGTTGGTTGTGCGTAATAGAATTTTAACCCATGATAAAATCATAAAACAGTCTAAAAAGAATGTCTTGAATTTTCATCCGTAGTTCTGGTAGTGTGGTTATAACCAGACGTCAGACGTCCACTGTCCATCCTCCTCAAAGTAGGGACATTTCCTGACATCTGTGTCCTCATCCTTTCACCCCAGATTCCGCAAAAATCCCCTCATCAAAGCTCATCGTCTGCCTGTCTCTGTTCTAAATTTAGCAGGGGGGCATAGTGGCCAATCCGCTATTCTTTTATTTCCTTCATTGCAGGGATGTTCATTATTTGCCCTGCATACATAAAGGGTGTTACATGACGCAGCTTGAATTTAGTTGTTTGTGAAGTTCAGCAATGGTTTGAATGTTAATGTTAAGCTATAGCAAGTTTTTATTCAAATTATATTGATATGATTTAATAATTGTTTCTACATTAATTTGATCACAAGTTCTCATTTTATTCATGTTAAGGTGGACTTTTGACGTTTTCGACATCAATAATTATTTCTTGAGTAGTCGACCAGCATATGAGAATGATTTCTGAAGGATAATGAGACACTGAGGAATAGAGTAATGATGCCGGAATTCTATCTTTGGATCACAAGGATGAATTAAATTTTAAAATGGATTTAAAGCAGCTATTTTAAACAGTAATAATTTATCACAGTATTCCTGTATTTTTGATCAAATATGTGCAGCACTGGTAAGCATAGGAGACATTTTTTAAAAACATTTTGAAAAGGCCTAACATACAGTAATAGAATATTTTCTTAGAAATGCATTTAATTGTATAAAACACCTGCACAAGTGTTCAAATCAAATCCTTCTGTTGTTGTGGCATGTATCAGTTTCACTGGTGTTTATTTAGGGAATTCCATTGTGTTGTCTTCAGACCTTTCCTGTTTTTTTGTGCATTCCCCAAAAATGTCGTAGCCGTCTCCGGAATTTGCAGGAGTTTTTAGTGGGTAACGGCACTCAGGGCAGTGGAATTCCCTGCACCCTGGCGAAGGGTCAACAAGCCCGTCTGCCTCCTCCTCAGTCAGATTACTACTTCCTTAGATACTAAACAGCTGTTTGTTTGTTCAACCCGCTGCAGCTCGTAAGAGGGAGTCTCTCTGAGTAGAAAGATGTTGCAATGCTCTCCAGCAGAACAATGGCTTATGAAACAATAGCAGTCTTGATCTTTCTGAGCAGGGTTGCTGACCTCCTTGACTTTGGTATGATGTAAAGGGGAAGTTGTAAAATTCAGCAGGATCTTATTGTTTGGAAAAATCAGTATGAATCATAATGCATTACTGTTTCTGTTAATGTCATCTCTTTGCTGGAGCCATCATTTTCTGTGATGGGTGATAGGTCATTTAAAATGATAAAATGGTAATATTCATAAATAATCTGTGATGAAGTCTGATTTAAGAACAGAGAAAAAACTCACTACCGTCAACTAATTATGTTTATTATGTATATACTAATATACACACATACAGTATATATATTAAACATGTTACATGTATTTACTTGTCTATACATTTATAAAATGTACATTACAAATAAACAGATTAAATATGAAAAAAGAACATACTTTTCTAAAATGCATATATAAATGTGTGTGCATTTATACATTTATTTATATATATATACTATAAACTTAAACACAAAAAACTCCAACAGAAAAGTAATTGTATGATGTTAAATAATAAATGTTAACTATTCTACACTATTAGTAGGCCAAGTTTTAACTTTTAAAAACATTTGTGTTAAAAATGTGTGCCAACCCTTATTTCCAATAGTTTTATTTTGTATTTGTGTTTTGTTATGTTTGGAAGAATGCTGGTACGTTTCCTTTATTTTCTTCCACCCCACCTGTCTCTCTCAATCTTTTTCTAAATCTCTTGTTTACCTCTCTCACACCCCTCATTCTGCAGGGGGGTGTTACTGATAACAGTCGGTCTCTCTCCTATCTCTCGGTCTGTTGTCCTTGACATACTGGTTGATATCTTTCCCACAAACCTCTATCTCTCTGCTTTTGTAAACCGTTTGTCATTCCCACCCAGGTCTTACAATCTTCCATCTCTTCCTCCTCACAGGGTCATCCCCGTCGGCGTAAGGACATGACAGCGTTTCTGGGCGATGCCAACATCCCGTCCCCGGACACTCTGGCCATGCTAGGAGGGAATTTACCTAGCGTGCCTCCAGGAGGTTTGCTCCCCGGTGTGGCCGCCGGACCAGACAACTGGAAGAACCGTGCCACCAATCGCATCAGCGTGTTCTTCGGCGCCGGATCTGGAAAGGTAACCCTTATCTAGCTCATCTTGAAAACCTCAGGACATGATGGTGCAATTTTCAATGGTGTGATTTCCAGTAAAAAGATCTCATGTAAAGAAACCGAAACCCAAACCGGAGGCTGTTGAAATATGTTTATGGCAAGTTGCGCCATAATCTAGTTTCCAATAAAGTTGGAATATCAGTTGTATATAACGGTTTATGAAAATGTACTCACCCTCAGATCATTTAAGATGTAAAGAGAAATGTGCAGTATATCCTGTAATGCTACATTTCTCCAGATCTCTTCTGAGATTTGAAATTTTGGGTGAATCATTCTGAAACAATACAACAAACGAAATCCCATGAGCCTCGAAAAAAAAAACTCCCCCTTGAAACGTTTTGGCCCCCATTTACACCAGATGCATGACTAACAGAGATGGTAGCTTGTCACTCACCTGTCAGTTACACTTCCATCCCTTTCAGAGTAAGCTATAATACCCCCAAACAAGACAGACAGGGGGTGTTCTTGGGTCCCACTGGGACTCTTTTTCACAAAAGAAGGGTTAACCAGGGCCACACCACCATCTCCAGCGGCCACTACAGGCAGCCTATAGTCCATCTGTGTCTGGCCTCTATTGTTTGGAAGCACTCAATGCTAAACGCTCGTTGTCAAAAGTACACCGGCCATCCTATTACAGGGCAATAGCCCCAGTGGCACACGGGCCGTCAGAGAGAGTCATGAATGGATGGGCTTTAATTGTGAGGTTAAAGAGAAGGTGGTGTTCAGTGAAAGGGTTGTTTGTTAGGTGTCATAAACCCTGTCGGGGGTGTTTTGTTGGAACAGACAGGCAGCGCCTCAGCTGTCTGACAGTTTTTGGTGGTCCGCTGATGTGAATTGTGCTGGGATTTCGCTACATTGCAAACTTTTGTCATGCTAGAGACTCTTTGTAGTTGTTTTGTTGATTTAAAAAGGTACTGTCATTAACAAAACAAGCTATAATGGCATTTTTGGAATAATCACCATGGTGATACTATGATTTTTGGAGATGTACCATGGTAATATCTTGGCATTCTTTTGAAATATATTATAATGTTATAATAATTAAAAAAAAAAAAACTACAATTGAACATTTTGAAGTTGGAAAGATTTTTAAATGAAAGAAGTCTCTTATGCTCATTAACTAAGAATGAACGGTACTTCTACAGCATTTGTTAATCTTAGTTAATGTTAATTTCTGAATTAACGAATGCATGATTAAAATCACACTTTTTTTTACATTAGTTCATGCACTGTGAGCTGACATGAACAAATAATGAACAACTGAATTTTTATTTACAATATTGACAAGAGATTGATAAATACTGTAATAAATGTGTTGATCATTGTTTGTTCATGTTAGTTAATGCCTTAACTAATGTTAACAAATGACACCTTTTAACGATGAACTTTGTGCTGTTTTTTCATTATATATTTTTTATGTATTTGTTTTAAAGTCAGTGTGGATCCTAGAGGAAGTCAATTTTCTCTGTTTGTTTATGTCTGTGTGTTAGGAGGTGGACCGCGTGGAGCTGCTTCATACGAAGCTGCAGGCGTACACACAGTTCGGTCTGCCTAAGGTCCCTTCTCAGCTCGCCTTCCACCAGGATTCTTGGGAGGAGGAAGAGGAGGAGCCGAACCTGACGCTCGAGGACAGCTGGAGGCAACTGCTAGAGGACCCAGAGGTACCGGCATCATCTGTCCTGGGACATAATCCCATGGGCCTATACATAACCATTTACATTGATCACTGGAGCAAACACATGTGCACATGACCAATTACCCTCAATTGACCCATTAACCAATAGCATTTTGCATCCCAGAACCACCGATATTTGTTTGATTTGTATTATTTCACTTGCGACTTTATTAGTGCCATCTGACTTTTTTCTGCCTTGTTTTTTTAGAGTCTAAGTCTACGTCAGTTTCAGCAGCAAGAGGCGATCTGGGAGCTGATCCAAACTGAGGCTACCTACATCAAGAAACTCAGGGTCATCACTGATGTAAGTTCAGCGGTTTCAATTTTTGTTTTATCCGTGCATGTTACAGAAGTTTTAAAGAAATTAAATAAGTAAAAATAAGTGTCCCAGATGGAACTGGATGCTGATTGTGTTGTGTGTGCAGCTCTTCTTGTATGGCCTGCTGAATCTTCAAGACAACGGTCTCCTGCTGGAGGTGGAGCCCGCTCGGCTCTTCAGCAACATCCACGATATTGTACGTCTGCACTCCAGGCTGTGGGTTCAAGTCATGTTTCCAGTGCTGGAGAACGCTCGAAGCACAAAAAGCTTGATCGACCCGGCGGACATGGAGCAGGGGTTCAGTACGGTGAGTTTAACCAAAGAGAAGATCAGCACACTTCACGCAAATATCTAAACCTATTAAATCAAGATGCATTAGGATATAGAGTCTTGTCTTTCTGAAAAAATGTAATGACTTTATGCTCATAAGAAATTTGCATTATGGGAAAATAAGTTTTTTGTTTTTTTTCTAAATCCTTTGGCAGATGTTTGTTTTCTTTTTAAGCATAAAATCACTTCATTTGGATCTACTTTTCAGAAATATTTTGATTACTTGATATTAGAAACATTTTTTAAAGCAAAGTGACATGGGTCATGTGTGCATCAAAATGAAGTGACTTCATGCTTAAAGCAAGAAATATTTGTAATATTTTTAATCTCTTCATAGACCATTCTTATTAAAATTTTTAAGCATAAAGAGATTTTCCAATAAACACTGATTAATGGGGTAAGAATTTGTGTGTGTATAATTTAGCTTCTCAGTTGTATTTTGATTTAAGTATTTGTAGCAACTCTCTCCCCCTCATCACATACATTATAATGTCTCAAAAACATCTGTTGATATTAGCTTCAACGCATCAGCACATGAGCAGATGTTTTCAAACACTTTGGATAGACATATAGTTAAGATAAGTTTGTAAAGTTGGTTGTTATCTTCTGTCCGAGAGGTTAAAGTGTCTTGTTTGTGTGGGTAGTTTGCATCCAGGTTCCAGCCGTACACGCGGTACTGTATGGAGGAGGAGAGCTGTATGGAATACATGCGTTCGCTGCTGAGAGATAACGAACTCTTCAAGATCTACATCACGGTGAGGAGCTTGCTACTAAGCACGGAATACAGTAAACGAGTAGTTAAACCAGGCAGAATTCAGTATAAAATGTAAAAGATGTCGTGTGTAATCATTGAATCTTTTATCGTAACAGTGGGCAGAAACGAATAAACAGTGTAACCGTCTGAAGCTAGCGGACATGCTAGCCAAACCGCACCAGAGACTAACCAAGTACCCTCTGCTCCTGAAGACCATCCTGAAGAAAACTGACGACCAAACCTCTAAAGAAGCGCTCAACAACATGGTAAGACACGTCACAGGCTATACCTCGCCTGGTTGTACATTTTCAGCGTGTTCATCAGTTTTGCTTGTGTGTGTTCGTAGGTGACGTGTGTGGAGAGCTTCATTAACAGTATAGACTCTCAGATGCGTCAGAAGCAGGAGCAGCAGAAACTGGCTGCCATTTCGGCTCGAGTGGAGTCGTACGAGGCTGTGGAGGGAGCTAGTGAGGAGGTGGAGAAGGTAAGAACTGCGTACAGTACAAACAATACATTATATAGCCTCCAATGGGTATATCATTGCAGCACAGTATTATGCACATCTCCATGGAAACGCCTTGTTTCATTGTAATTTCTTCATTTATGAGTGGTTTAACTCCACTCTCATTGCTTTTGATGTATGTTTGCAGGCTTTGAAGGAGTTCAACCGAATTGACCTGACGGCGCCGATGATTGACACTTCACCAGAAGCGACCAGGCAACTGCACCTGGAGGGGGCGCTCCGCATGAAAGAGGGCAAAGACAGCAGGGTGAGTTCAGAATGCAGTTGTTTCAAAAACATTAATGGTAGCAGCTGTCCTTAAAGGGACAGTCCACCCAAAAATGTAATTCCCGACCTGTCTGGTGACCGGATTTTTAGTTTTAGGTGAAATATCCCTTTAAGATTCCTCAAAGCTTTAATACTTTCTGTGAGTATTGTAGCTTGTCATGTTTTAAATGTACCCCATCTGTTTTTTCTTGTGTAGATGGATGTTTACTGCTTCCTTTTCACTGATCTGCTGCTGATTACTAAACCAGTGAAGCGTTTGGAGAAGGTGAAAGTGATCCGACAGCCTCTCCTCCTGCATAATGTGGTGTGCAGAGAACTCAAAGACACTGGTGAGGGCTACACGTTTGACCACGTTATACATTTGACAAAGGAGGTGAACCAAACAGTGTAGTGTCAATAAATAATAGTTATGATTTTCTTTGCTTTTCCTGCCTTAGGCTCGTTTGTCCTCATCTACCTTAATGAGTTCAAGAGCGCCGTGGCTGCCTACTCTTTCCAGGCGAACAGCACCACCCAGGGGCGAAGATGGACTGATGCAATTTGCAAAGTCCAGGTAAAATCATACCGTCCATCATTGCCAATAATGATCCGTGTTTGACACCTCTGATACTGTAAACCATTATTATTCTCCCTGTAGAGAAGTTTGCAGATTTAGCTAACTTGTAAATGCATTTTAGAATCAGCTGCAGCGGTTGCGGTCAGAGGAAGCTCGCAGACAGAAGGCTTGTCTGAAGAAAAGACTTCAGGAAGATCAGGAAGAAGACGAGGACAGCTGTAACTCCGCAGCTAGTTCACCTCAATTTAGACACAAAGATCAGAGTAACAGGTATTTTTTTTGTTTGTTCTTTTATATTTTATTAATAATTGAAATGCCATTTATTTGAACTATTTTAATGTAATTAATAAAAAAAATGAAGTTAAAATAATTCGGTAAACCAAAGTAATCAGTACAAAATTACATAGTATAATTTTTACCATTTTCCTTTTTCTATGTTCCTGTCTAATAAATAAATGCATTATATTATATTATATTTAAATACCTTTTGTAAAAAAGTTTTTATTAATGCACTTTTATTTTTATTTTAACATAAAATTAACTGACAGTGTTATAAAATATAAATATTAAATTGTGTTTAATTAAATCAAAAATAAGCAAATAATCAAAACTGCATTATTATATATTATATTATATTATATTATATTATGTTGAACTATATTTTTCTGTTTGTTTTTTTTCTTTTGTTTTTTTATTAATTAATTTTTTTATTTATTTTTATTTTTTTATTTTATGTAATTTTAACAAAAATAAGCCGTTGACCTGCTGGTCTTTTTGTTTCATTATAAACTGACATTATTGTTTTTCTGTCTTAGCCAATCAGATGGCTCCACAGAAACCCTGTCAGTGATGGATATGGATGAGTCTGGATCATCTTTGGATCCTTCTACTCTTCAGTCTGACCTAGGTAGTCGTCCGGACCAGGATGCCGGTCTGTCCCAACACGTCTCTCAGCAAGACTTTGAGCCCTATCCGGACAGTCAGGAAGGATCAGACCTGGATCCACAGTGCCGTTCCATGTCCATGGACAGTGCTTATGGGACCCTCTCTCCAGAGTCCATGGTGGAAACCCAGAGTCGAGTGGCCCCGGTACAGGAAGACGACTCCGAGGACGACAAGGAGACGACGGGTGACGAGGGAGAGGATGAAAGACAAGAAAATGCAGAAGAGGAAGACGATGAGGAAGACAAAAGCTCATTCGGATCTCAGAACTCAGTGGCGCTTTCTCTAAAGCCCAGGCGCCGGCCACCCGTGCAATGTCGCCTGCCGTTTTTAGAGAAACTCGCCGTCAAATCCCGCTCTGAGGACAACCTGCTGTCCTCTGTTCAGCATGATAACAGTAATCACAGTGTGGCCCGGGCAGCCACGGAGCGGACAGGAAGTCGGCACACATGGGAACAGAGGGTTAAACATCTAGAAGCTCCTTTCAGCAGGAGCCTGACCGAGCTCAAACCTGCAAAATCGGACGAGTGCCTCCCGACGGATGCAGAGACGGACGAAAGCCACAGTCTCACGTGCAGCATGCCCTCTGGCATGCTCTTGGACACATTGAGACGAGCCAAAATTGCACACGAGGCTGGTGGCAACCTGATTCCCGGCAGCGCATCAGACGGGGAGCTCTCGCCCCCTGGTGGCCTGGAGGGAACGGGCCGCTGTAAGAGACCCCAGCAGCACAAAAAACTCACACTGGCCCAACTCTACAGGATACGCACCACACTGGTGCTCAACTCAACGCTCACAGCCTCGTAAGTGTCATGTCTGTGATTTGGATTTGTATATTGTTATTTTCAGTCTTGTGCTTTTGTCGAAATTATTAATAACATGCAGGAAATGTTTTGCTTGTTGGACACTAACTAAGATGTAGGGAGAAAAAAGGACTAATAATAATAATAAAAGGTAATATATATAATTTTTGCTTAAACATTTTTTTATTTTATTTAATTATATTATTATTATAACGTTGGCAATTACTCAGGTCTACACATAATTGAACAAATATTCTACTTGCACAATTTATGTAGCTCTTTTTACAATATAGATTGTTGCAAAGCGGTATTAAAGAAAAAAGAAAAGCTAAAAAATTCAAGTTCTTTTTATAATATAATATAATATAATATAGAAATAATTTATTTTTGTTTCATATTTTTCTTATGTGGTATTTTATTAAAATATTTGTATAGCATTTTTATTTTATATAATTAGCAATTAATCCGCTA
>JAUCMU010000032.1:3264967-3277426 GCA_032275025.1 Enteromius treurensis | reverse complement strand
ATTATTATTCAAATTATTATTTTTAAGATTTGTAAATATATTTAAAAAAATAAAATAGTTAAAATAAAATATACATTTTAGACAAAAAAACAAACAAAATTAGACTAAATAAAAAATATATTAAAATATCTATGACTATATAATTAATATGATAATAAATAAATACAGCTAGCAATACTGCACTACTCTGAGCAGAGTAAAATGTAAAAAATGATATGTCACAAATAATATTTTCTAAATATTTATAACATATAATTTTTTTCCTCACAAAAACAGCAGTAGAAATGTTAAAATAAATAAAATCAGGTCAGAATAAATAAATAAATGCAATAAAACTTTATAAAGTATTGATTAATATACACATTTTCATTTGAATGATGCCTTGTGTAAGAGCGAATACATTTAGTGTTCAGTGGTAAAAAAAAGCACAGACTTAGACTATGCTATGCATAAAATTTGTTATGAGATATTTGTTTTATATGTTTATTAATATTAATTTGACAGATGAACACTTCAGAGCGAGCTTACATGATGACCTTCAACAAAGCTCGCATTCTAGCATTGAACGTTTTCGTTGCCGTGGCAACAGAATAATTATTTTACAGAAATGCAGTAAAACAGCTTCTGCGAACAAAAGCCTTTGTGTGATATAAAAAGTCCACAGAACCATGTAGAGTTAGAACTAGAGCAGCGTTTTTCAAACGGTGGGTTGTGAATCACCTCAGAGGGGAAGTTAGCGGTTCACGTAAAATGCAAGAATGATGGTGCGTTCATGCCATGTCAGAAATAGGAAACATGTATGTTCTCCGATTCAGTTCATGGGGTTCAGATCTTGTGTTTACATATTTCTGGCATGACGCATTACTGCAGCGTTTCCTGAACTCCCTCTCCTCATGGTCTGCTGTGCATGTAAGAACAAACAATCACCACCTGTGTAGTCTGATTCATGAGCGAATGACTCTTATGAGTCGGTTCTTTTAATGACTCGTTCATGACCCATTTGTATAAGTCTAATATGAGTCTTTCATTGAATCTTTTAACAGAACTCATACAAATAAAGGAAAAAATATTCTTCTTAGAGTGATAGAATGAAATTGAAAAAGAAAAAAACATCTTCTTGGGATCTAAATGAGACTCCATAAACCCAGTGCTAGTGATGACCCATTGGGAATGGTTGTTGAAATGGATATGAGCACAGCAGTAATGATGGATTTGTTTGTGGCGCTCTCCTCCCTCCCTGTCATTTAATCATTTTCTATTCTTGTAATTGGAGCCGGTTTCTGTTTTCTCCCTGCTGCAGTCAGTCTGTGCTGAAGTGATGTTGCATAACATCACAAACTTCCCCAGTCCAGGATTCAGAGTCCACTGTTTGCGCCGAATGTTACACCGCAAATCTTTCCAGTCAAAAACGCAGTCAGAAAAAAAACAAACAGTAGTTGCATTTTCAGCTATTTTCATGCAAGTTTGTGAACTAAATGCTAATTCTGTCATCTTTTGAGCACCCTCATCTCCATCCAATCCTGGGTGACTTTCTTTTTTTCAGTCAAACACAAAAGAAAACAGTGTAATGTAACCAATTTGTGTTCAACAGGAGAAAGCCATACAGGTTCAAACTGTAGCCTCTTGCATGCATTTTTTTCTGTTGCTGAGTGTAGATTTACAAAGAAAAGAACGAATGCAAGGTCGTATTGTACGAATAACCTTTCTCCTCAGATAAATTAGTAAAACATGACTGGGAGAATTGTTTGCAAGCACATACTCGTGACACTTTAATCTCTTTTTGTCCCTCTAGTCATATACAGAGAAGAGTTCAAACTCATCATTGATCGAATTGCGGTGGTGAAATCTGAGAATGTGAGTACATGTTTTGTCTAATCATTAGCGCACAGTTTAAACCAATCGACTCCTCCATCAGTCCAATTATAATATAATGATTAAGGCATTTTTGCCTGTGTAATACGATCACATTTTATTCCCTGTCCCCTGAGAATAGTCGCAGAGGACTCTATTCCCACAGTGATTCATTATTTACTCAGTGAGTGGGATAGTCTACGCTTTCTCACATTAATACTATACTGTACACCACACCCTTATGATCTTGGATCATTGTCCCACATGTGTACTTTCCCCCGGATGAGATCACTTTCAGTCAGTCAGTCTCAACTGTAATCCATTGTTTACCAGCCATACTCTACCATTCATAAGTGAATTCAGTAGGTTTTTGAAGGGTGTCTCTTATATACTCCCAAAGAGAGCATTCATTTGATTATAAAAACAACTGTTTTCTATTTGAATTTTTTTAAATGTCATTTATTTCTGGGATGCAAAGCTGAATTATTGCAGTCTTCAGTGTCACATGATCCTTTGGAAATCATTCGAGTGCTTCTATGCTAAAATTATTATTTTTTATTTAAAAAAACACTTATGTATAAATAATTGCGTTAGTATATGTTATATAATGTTAGTATATTTGTATTCATTATTTCTACACCAGAAGTAATTTTTTGTTTTAAGTAACAGCATGAATGTAATGGTTCTTTTTTTATTTCAGGGGGAGAAATATCTTGTCCTTAAGAAGAAGTATAGACAGCAAATACAAGAGCGAGAATCTGGAGCTATAAAGCGAGGAGAATCCATCAAGCCGGGTCATACGAACCCACACAATGATCTCCGGGTCTCCAAACCAGTGCAGAACCTTAACCCAATAGCTCAGAAACCAGCGCTAGTGGCCTGGTGCTCGCCCATGATTACAGTCACAGAGGCACCAGAACCGACCCATCCAGAGGATGTGAGTGATTATTGATCATAATAGTTCAGTTTTACTCATTAAAGATCAGTACTAAATGAATAGTTCACCCAAAAATGAAAATTGCAGCCATCTGAGATGTAGATGGGTCTATTTTTCATCAGAAACACATTTGGAGAAATTTAGAGTTACATCACTTGCTCACGAATGGATGTGTGCCGTCAGTAGGAGAGTCCAAACGTCTGATAAAAACATGACAATAATCCACAAGCAATCCATGCGGCTCAATTAATGTCAACATGAAGCATGTTTGTAATAAGAAAAGCATAATTAAGAAGCTTTTAACATCAGACCGTCAAATTCCAGTCCTTTATTCATAATACTGCTTTCTCCATGAAGTCATCTCCCCTGAATCAGGAGGGAAATATGCACGGATCAAGAAACGTTTGAAAAAGTAGTCCAAGCAGTTAAAACCATCTAAAACAAGTCATGTCTGTGGATTTTGGGTTTCTTTAAAAGGAGTAAACATCAAATAAATATATATATATATATATGCTCTTTTATAGCATAGTGACCACTTTGCCATGTTTGTGTTATCATACATGACACATCATGACATCTTATTGGAAAAAACTTAAAGAAGCAGAAGAAACAAGAACTAAAGAGGAATCTGGGGGAGTGATTTACCCACAGTATTTCATCAGTGTTCTGCGATGTGACGTTATTCCATTTAAACGTAATATTTAAAGCTTTGCTTGAATGTAAGAAGTTATTGTTATCCAAGTATGTGTCACAACTTCAGTTAGACTCGCATGATATGTTCACACCAGCTAAAGTAGTGTAAACCTCAGGTCTCTATTAATCATTTTCCTGGATACCATTCAGAATCCTGTGTTTCTACTCAGACTGTTTGCTAAAGCTTTTCTTTGTCTGGATTAAAGAAGCAGCTGGTGATAAGAGAAAGCTTGTCAAAAGCAGATAACATGGTGTTTCAGTCGCCTTATCTTTGGCTGTAGGACTTCAGCTGGTAAAGGCGTTATTTTGAACCACATATTGAGACTTCCGGCGAGGGAGAGTATAGTGGGCATGTTAAGTTTCTTTTTTATAATGATTAATTGCTATTTTTTGCTTGGTTTTAAGATAATCTTCACTTATCTATGGTGCCTTGAAGCATCTCTGGATCATTTAAGCATGAGAGGTTTGCTTCTCTGTGTGTTGGCCTTGACACAAAAACCTCACAAGAGTATTGAGTACATAGGTCAAAGTTTGCACCCAACTGTCACAGCACAGACCTTCACATTACTATTACTGGTAAGCACAACTATAAATACAAATCTGTGATGATTTTATGATTTTAATGCAAAAAAAGTGGTTTATCTGGTTAACATCATGAGAATATTCATCGAGTCCTTCATTTTTGAGCCAATTATAGGGCTATTAAAGTAAACCAGAAGTTACATTAAAATACAGTTAAAAAAAAAAAAGTCAATTAAAATAAAGCTGAAATATAGGAGGTATTATACAAATACATTTAAATATAAAAAAAGAAAAAGAAAACCAATTTATTGTAACAATGTGGTATACTACATAAAATTAAACATCATATAAGCATATCCATTATGAATCCATATTATGAGAATTAAAAAAAAAAAAAAAGGATTTCAACATCAACACACAAACATATATTTTTCATTTATTTTTATATTAAATGTATATTAAATTATTGTTGGAATATTAGATTTTAAATGTTGCCTTGACAACTAACTGAAATGAGTTGAAGCACTAAAACTAACTACTACTACTACAAAAATATAATTCACAATTATTATATTAATAGAAGATTCTGATGAGTTTTCACTCACACATGGAGCACAGACAGTTCAACACACAATAGTGTGAATTTCCTGTCAGCACTTTTTTCAGTCACTTTGAAATTGTGTCTAGAAAGCTGTTAAACAGACATAGCCTGCTATAGGGAAGCATGAAAGTAGCTGCATTTAGTAGCACAACGTTTACTCAGTTACCGTGGGAACTTACTTTGTGAACCTATCCTGGTCAGCAGCAGGTTTTCTTCACTAAACCCAGTTTCCTTTGGTCCCCTCCCCCATTTAACAGTGTAACAGTGTTTAATAGCTTATTATTTCATGCATGCATGCTGCAAAAATATGCTATTCTGGCTTAGAAATATACAAATATCAAAAATTATGATTTTTTACAATTTATTTTTTTGTTAAAAAACGGTCTAATCTAGTCTTGTTTCCTGGGGGATTTTGTGTGCAAAATTGTCCGCCATAAGAAAAAATTTTTTTTTTTTTTTTTAAATTAACAGTTGTTATGGATTACAGTTATGCATTGACAGACATCTTTTTGGTGGGAGCTGTTGCCATGGTAAATCGTAATTTTGGCACTCCACTAATCATGGCTTTTCTTAGTCGTGGTGCAGCTCTAAACTCAATTGAGCCATTCTGAGACTGAAAACTCTTGGTAATTTAACTCCGAGTTCAAGTTTAAACTCCAAGTTGGTTGAACTTCCTGATTGAAACAGGTGCCAGGTGTTTTGTCAGCATCAGCTGATTTGAGCACAGTGAAGTGTAACTTCTGCTTTTCTTGTGATTAGCAGGCAGACAGCACCCTCTCACCGCCAGCAGCAGCAACGGAAGAAGAGGACAAACCAGAGGAGCTTTCAGCCTCAGACCGAGAAGATGAACTCGACAAGGATTCAGGGTCAAAGGTTAGTCACGCGTAGTTTAGGTACTTGATTCGTTTTTTTCATGATTTATTACACGCTATTTAAGATGTTTCTATAAGCTTCTCTTAGTTGTCCTAAAAGCACCAGAACATAGAAAGTTCAAAGCCGCATCTATATGTATTATTTACACACAAAGAAATGCATTTTGTACAGATCTTGTTCTATTTTGTATTTTAATAAACAAAATGATGTTGATGTTTTAACCTGGGCTTAAAATAAATATGTCTAGCAGGCGTTTAAAAATTTGATAAATATAATATAACATTATTTAATATTAAAAAATACTAATAGTAAAAAACGAATTCTATTATGGGCATCAGAGCCATTGCATGTGGGTGGGAAAGGACCAATGATATTGGACCTGCCCACTTTTACCGTCTCTAATTCAGCTAATATTTCTGCACACTTTTCAGCAACCCTTTTCAGAGTGCTGTCAGTCAAATCCATTCTATGTGACGAACGCTAATAAATTAAACTCAGTTTAGCAGCGTCGCAAAAAATCGAATCCACTTGACCCATTCTGAGTCGTGTACTCGGTTCATTAAACGGCACCAGACTACAGAAAACGGTTTATACCCAAGTATATTCCCAATTTCTTTCTCGGCGAAGACCCACCCACATTTGTTTTGCTTCCAACGTCGATGATTTCCGAAATAATTTGTATAAAGTTATTTTACAGCAAGTAAATTTACATTCCAGCCAAGACCTATATATCTATAATCAAGAAATAGACAAAAAATGTTATGCAGGGCTCTCAAGTTTTAGATTTGTTCTGCTATAGGGGAGGAGCCATAAAAAAAAAAAAAGACGTTTTAAACTACTTTTAGTAATAATTTAGTATGGATTTGTCAATATTTCCCAGCAGCAGCTCACACTATCTTTGATCACAGGCAACTGATTTCGTCCAGGAATCATAAAATTAAAATAATAATAATAATAATAATAATAATAATAATAATACACATAAATAAATAATGTAGGGATTACCAACCGCATTCGTTTCAGCTCTTTCAAATTCCACTTCGTGTGTGCGTGCGCGCACCCGTGTTGCCTAGTAACGAACGTGCAGGCAAGCTGGCACAGCGGGATCACGTAATTTACCCGGAAACCACACATTCTCATTTCTGATTGGCTGGTAGGCAGAGAACTTAACATCGTATTCTTGCGCCTCGTCTATTAATTGTATATACAAGATATCGTTACTCTCTTACTTTTCAGCGTGAGAAATACACGGTGTGGCGTGAGAGCGTGTGAACTGGCTATAATGCGTGTGTCTCACGGTGAATGTGTGAGACTTGATTATATGTACTTAAAAACAACAGGTGACGCAATTTTTTGTAGTAAATGCAAAATTTAAGTGAGTTTTGTGAAGCCAACATTCAAGAAGCCATTTTGTTGTCAAACAGGAAATGACGTCACATGGAGGCCCACTTTTTTTTTTTTAATGAATATTCAGATTAGCTGAAGAGTAAGAATCTTTCATTATTTAAAAGAACTGTTATTGAAAATATGTTTGCAAAATCTTTTGAAAATCGTGATTAGCAGAAGCAGTCAACATCTAAGAAATTAAGATTGCTTGCAGTTATTTGCATTGTTCTGAATCATCATTCATCCATGAGCTAACACAATGAATTCAGAGCTCCTCCTGAACGATCTTCTCACTTGGTGTCGCTAATATTAGGACTAACCAAAAGGTGGCGCCATAATAAATAGCTGGATTTTTGTTTCAGCCAGGGGTGACAGCATGAAAGACGCATTCATTTACATCTGAATGCGGCTTACTATTCTTGTGCAAAACAGCAACATGCTCCACCTCATTATAGAGAAAATGATCATCTGTGCCCTGCAAACATTTGTATGCAGATTAACCTGAGATGCGGCTACTTAAAGGCCAATGGCATAATGTTAAAACATAAGATGTCGTCTTTTTCAATATTTCATTTTTCCTTTCATTTTTTTATTGAATTTTTAAAATATTTTATTTTAAGCACAAGTTGTTTGTTTTGTTTTGCATTAAAGTGTTTTCTTTCAACCGCACCACTTGCGAACTGTTTAAGTGGAAGAGATTCACACTTGAAAGCTTTTCACGCCTGAAAGCTTTTTCCAAGAAGCACGATGAAACTGACTAGTCCTTGACGAGAATTATTCATATGGTGCATTGAAGCTGAAATCATCTGCATGACATGTGATCTTTTTAAATATTTTACTATGCTGCGAATCTCTTTCATAGACGTATTCATTATTGTATTCCGGTTTCACTACCGTGATGATTTGTCACCAGTCTGGTTGGTTTTCACATGGAAAAAAATGCGGGCAATTATTCACTCACTCTCTCACGCTCTTTATATTCTGGTGTCAAAAAAGGAAATATGTCTGGCTTGGATCCTATTCAAGCACAGGTAAACAAATACTGCACACAGTTTTAGGAAAAGAGACCTTGTTGGTGTAGCCTAAATGAAAGAGTGCAAGTGTTTTCCCACTGTCTCAGACACTCCACATCTGTCCTGACAACAATTAGCCGTCACGTGCCCAACCGCTCCATTTTCCCTCACATTAATCAGCCTGACTGACACTTCGCTGCATAAAGAGAAGTTGAGCATTTTTTATCGGCGTACAATAAAAAAACCCTAAAGCAATTTGGTGCTCATTGGAGCCAATCATTCACCTCTGAGGGCTTTTATGGTTGTGTGACCTGTCAAGAGGGCTAATTGGAGGAATTATCCTTTGTTTTTACAGTTCTCTTATTTCCACGAACAGATTTGTTGTGTTTTTGAGCTAAATGTCCCTGGAAGTCCTGTTTCATGGGGAGTCTGCGCACTGATAAACAGAACAGCATTATGGGTGTTTTCTGTATTTTGCTGCGTTGATGCATCTTCTCTGAGGCCTGTTGGTGTACTGAGGACTTGAGTTTGTTTGTTCATGGCAGCGCTGGGTTTCCCTCAACTCATACAGGAACAGGAAGAGGAACCTGCCAAACCCAAACGCCCACTTTAGCGTGCCACATTATTTGTGTTACTAACTGTACAGTTTCAGACTGACTCCTCCAGGCTCCAGATGATGCTGGCAGGTGGTGTTGTGAGTGATTTTGTGAGTTATATCGTATCCTGTTTATTTCCCAGAGTGAATCCGAGCAGGATGAGGAGTGTGGAGGCAGTTTGGGATCCACCGCTGTGGCTGTGAGTGTATTAACTGATCATTGCATGCACTATTAGAATCATTTAATATGTTATATTTACAGGAATGTTCTTTTTGTAACTGTAGTAAAACTCTGGTGTATGTACTACTGGTTTGGTTAAAGATATTTTGCCCTTCATAAAGACATCATTAGCTCAGTTTACTGAAGCATACTGTGTGAAGACACAAAAGCTTGGGGACAATAAGAAAAAAATGTATCATTTTGTTCCGCAAGAACACATTAAATTGACCAAAAGTGACCATAAAGAGACAGAGTATGAAAGTATCCACAACTATATTAAGCAGAGCTACTGCTACTGGAGTAATGTTGCTGAAGATTCAGTTTTGCATCATTGGAATAAATTGCGTTTACAATATATGACAAAAGAGAAAATTACTGTTTTACTGTCTTTGATCAACTTTGACATACTTCAACAACATTTTACAGACCCCAGACTTACAGTAGTATTGTAATTGTAAGTGGCTATGAGTGAGATACTCAATTAATAAAATAGATTTCCTTCATAGCTTGATCCTCTTGAGAAAGAGTGGATCTTCTCTGCAGCGAGTGGCAAGCTGTCTCACCTCACTCAGCTCCTGAAGCAAGACTCCTCCCTGGCCAATAAAAAGGTAGATATCGTCAGTATTTACTCGCATTGAGTGCCCTGTGTCGCATAATGTGTCCCTCTCCGCCTGAATGTAATTTGAATGCATGCGTCTCATATCATCATCTCAGTTTTAATAATTCATGTTTCTTGGTCTTTTCACATGCTCGGAACAAAATAGGACTTCACCTCAGTAAGTTTGCAAACAATCATAAAACACTGCTATTACGGTAAAAAGTATAAGTTTGGACATAACTAAATTAACATTTCTCATGATGTTTAAAAAAAAACTATTAAAAGAAGGATTATATACTGTACTGTATTAATACATTATGATTAATTATGATAAATTAAATGATGATTTATGTTAATAAACAACAATTACAGTAATGCATTATATTTATAAATAGAAATAAATTAATAAATCAATAAATAATTAAAATGTTTTAAAATATTAAATCATTAAAAAAAAATGTATACATATAAAAAAAAAGTAAAAATATGATGAAGCTTGTGACATTGAGTGACATAATCACTAAACCACTAAATAATAACCTTCCACTTGATAGTTTTATTGACTTCACTGATCTTCTGAATTGTCAAAAATAATTCCTAATAAAGGAGCAGATGTTTCAGAGTATACACAAAAAATACCAGTCTTGAATAATTATTTCCCTTCTGTTTTGATTTTGTTCGTTTATACATTTCTCTCTCTGTCTCTTTCTCTCTCTCATGTTTCTCTTGGATTTCACTTTTAAAAGGGGGTGAGTACATTTATTTATTGATTTCGTTGTTGAGGAAACTGTTTAAAAACTAGTTTTCCAAGTCGAGATAATATTTTAAAATGAGTTTGCTGAACTGTAAAGATGCATTGTTACAATATAGTAACAGCAATAGTATTTTATAACATGTTGGAAAAGCTATTTATTCCGCATTTGAACAACTGCCCTTTTTTAAGCTTCGTTCTGTTTGTGGTGGTTACTTCTGATCATTGAGTGCATTCCAGCACATGTAAATGTTTGCCAGCGTGGTGAGAAGCTCGTCAGCGACGTACGTGACGTTAACTAGAGTTCCGGACCCTGTGGCTCCTCGCAAGGTTACTGACTTTCCACAGTTTCCACTCTCGTACCCAGGTGCAACACAGACCAAAGAGCAAAGCTCAACCGCGATCATGCATTTCAAAGGCTTATTTTCAGAAGGATTATGAAAGATAGCTTTTCAGCTCCTTCACCCCCCAAAAACAAGCTCAAATCCTTTTATTTGTCCCCCCTGTGCGCTTAAGAGCTTTGAGCTGGTGTTTGTGGTCCCTGCCTGGGCCAGAGATCTCACACTGTCCCGTGTCGGACCACCTTCTAAGAACCTCTAAGCCCTTCGCCTTCCCCGCGCAGACAAGATACAACGGCAGCCATTGAAGTGCAGAAGACATTAGGCCTCACCTCAAAGACTTCAACCACTTAAAGATAATCTGAAAGTAATAGAGCAGGCTGGGATTAATTGGAGAACAATCCCCAGGAAGGTGGTAAGTCTGACCCCCGTGTGGCTTTGATGCCCCCCTTCCTGGGACGGGACGGTGTGCCAAGGTCCCCGGTTTGGTACCGTACAACTTCTGAGATGATAGTTTAAGAGGCAATTTACCTGTAAAAAATAATCAGGCACTGAAGAATTAAAAGAAACACAGCTTTTTTTACTTACTTTTCTCCAACGCATGATCATTGTTCAGTCAGCTTGCATTTTAAATTAATGATAGTATTAGTGGTGCAGAATTTGTCTAACTTGTTCATCAATTTGTTGAGCAGTCCACAAGATAAATATGACAATTGTATATGTGCTGAAATGAAAAAAATCTCACTGAAAGAATCACTCTGAAGGTGACTTGACATACATTTTCTTACAAAATACGATCAAAAACACTACATAGAGCTAAAACACGAGATATTTCTGAATAACAAATATCGATGTCATTTATAACTCCCCGTTCTTTAATTAAAAATACTAATTATTCAAGTACATCAATGCCGATCAAACTGAGCATGCTCAGTATTTTCTTAGTTGGACTCTCACCACTAAACATTTCTCAAACTAAATGAGCAAAACATTGAATTGAATATTATATACGTCAGTTTCCCTTTTGAAGTAGAATTTGTCTGAAACAAAACAAAAGTTGGATTTTTTTTTTTTAAGGATGCTCATTTTTGCTGTCCTGGATCTTTTCTGCCACTTCTATTGTTTAAGTCTTAAGTTTAAGTAGTTAAGCTTCGCCTTTAGCCTCTCTGTCGCTAAAGTTACACATCACCCCGAGCCCGTAACCCGACACGGCGCGCTTTATCTCTGTTTTCCTTTCACACGTTGGAAGCTCCTTTGGGGGAAAATTCCAATTGAAGCTCTCACAGTGAAGCCCATAAATAAACAGTCACGATCTCAGATGCAGCGTAAACACTCGAGCAGGACCGCTCGCTTTCTGGCTGCAAACGAGATAAAGGCCCTGATGTTCTTCGAGAGGAATCAAATTTAAACTGGTGTGATGTCAACAGCGTTTGTTTGGAGTTCGCTTCATGAGAGCTAGGCGCATGACATTTGTTTCCTCGTTTTATTAATTCCTTCCGTTGTTTTAGTAAATTCTAGCCATGTCATTCTAATTCATTACCTTGACTTGAATTAATTTAAACTAGGGAGCGAATTTGTTCAACATGGCCATTATTTACTGACAGGGTTTCTCTCAGTTCTTAATTCAACCTTCCACAAACGAAGGCCTAAAAACTCTTAAATCGTAGTGAAAAATATTAAATTCGTAATCATGGCATGTTGCATACCCTGTAAAAATTTTTAATAAATAACACTGTAGAATAGGTAACACTTGTTAACTATTAAATACAACTTTTCTCTCAATAAATTCCTAATTTTCTGATTATTAATAGTCAGTAAGGTAGTTGTTAAGTTTAGGTATTGTTTAGGATTAGGGATGTAGAATAAGGCATTAATATTTGCTTAATTAGCAATAATAAATGGCTAATACTCTAGTAATATGCATACCAATAAGCAACTAAGCAGCTAATATTGTCACCTGAGAAAAAAAAAAAAAAGTGTTACCCCCCCTTTTTACATAGTGTTATACTATATATATATATATATATATATATATATATATATATATATAAATTTATATAAATTTTTGCTTTGTTTTCCAG
>JAUCMU010000032.1:3236333-3255833 GCA_032275025.1 Enteromius treurensis | reverse complement strand
TATATATATATATATATATATATATCATATCTATCAATCTATCCATCCATCCATCACATTTTTATCTATCTATCTATCTATCTGTATATCTATCTATCACATTTATATATATATATCATATCTATCACATATCTATCTATCTATCTATCTTATCACATTTATATATATATATATATATATATATATATATATATAAAATCATATCTATCAATCTATCCATCCATCACATTTTTGTCTATCTATCGTTCTATCTATCTATCGTTCTATCGTTCTATCTATCCATCGTTCTATCTATCACCTTTTTATATATTGCATGTATATCTACTGTATCTATCGTTCTATACTTGTATTTATTTATATATATATATATATATATATATATATATATATATGTGTGTGTGTGTTCTCTTGTTACTGCCCTGTTCTGTACTTTTTTTTTTTTTTTTTTGCAGCATCCCAGTGTTTCGTTCAAGCAGCAGAACACGTAGGAATCTGGATGCCGTATGGACGCAGTGCACTGTATTCTCAACCACACATACTGATGCTAATGTAGATGGGCCCCAATCTACAGCACAAACTCCAAACACCATGCCGCCTGTCACAGGCTAACGAACACCACCTGTCACTCACCCCATGCGGGGGCTGTCAATCAAATCACACCCAAAAGAGAAAGAGGAGTGGGCGGGCCAGGTCCAGACCCCTAACAAAGGCATCCTCCCATTGGTGAGTACTTGCAATGTCACTTCTCTGTAAAGAGGAGTGATAGAGTGGGGATGATAACACAAATGACAAAAGATAGATGGATAGTGGAGGGGGTGATTGATAGAGTGGAGGTGGGAAAGACTGATAACATTCACGTTCAGCTAACTTCTCTCTGTTTGGGCCTGTGGACTTGGCATAGCTCATTAGCTCTCAAAATGAGGGTTTTGAATGCTAAAAACAACAGCATTGTTTTAGGAGGCCAACACGTTTATGAGGTCATGCTATTTAAAATGAGACCTGCAAACTGCTTGTTGAAAGGTGATTATAAAAGAACAACTGAGACCACAAATGGAAATTTAAATTAGTTTATTTTGGTTTGTCAACCTAAAATCTGTACCTCATCGCATTCAAATGACTCATAACCTTTTATTTAGGTCAATATTTAAATATATTTAGTACAACTATTAGGTAGAAAAAGTAGGCTACTATCCTTCTTTATTTATTGTTTATATAGACTAAATTCCTCTTGTTTAGTAAAAAATTAGAAAATTCCTTTTTAGCTATTTTTCTTTTAGGCTGAATGCTAACTTGATTCTCAGTGTGTAATTAAATTTGACCTCTTCTCACCTCAAAACGACTTAAAAAAGGAGCTACTTCCAGAAAGAAAAACTAACATGTCGAAGGTGTGAAACACTCTCTGTGGTTTCCCTTCATGCTTTTGTTAACAGGTCTTATTGACACCTGACTATTGGCCATTCTAACGACATGTTCAAGCCTTTTGTCTGCTCAGCGGTATGTGATGAGCGCTAAATGAAGTCACACCTCTGCCCATTGTCATTATCAACTCATTAGGACACATACACTGCGCTCAATGGATGATCCTCCCATTTGCAAAGAATTCCATTTGGGTAAAATGCGGATAGTTTAATTTAAGTTTTGGAGTACAGACCAGTCTGGTTTTGTTCTGACATGTTGAACCTTTATATGTCCTTTTTATGGTGTATCTATCTATACACACACACACACACACACTTTTGTCTAAATATCTAATATCCATAAAATAAATAAAAATAAGAAAATATTATCATTATATTATAATTCTTTATCAATTTTATTTAGGATTATATCTTATGGTAAAACCATACATATTTTATTATTTAAATATGTTTAATTCATAAATTTTTATTAAAACCAAATTTTGCCATAGTTATTATTATTATTTATGTAGTGCATTTTTATGTTTCTATATAAATTTGTTTTGTATCCATGAATATTGTTATATATGGAGTAACTAAATATAATAGAAGCGTATTAATTAATGTATTTATTATTTATAATACATTTATATATTATTGAATGCACTGTATTGCAGATTAATTATGACTAATGAAAATATCTTTTCAGTAAACACATTTTATGAGGATTCCAGCTGACCTTGATGTGCTGAAGTAGCACTAAGCTGGTAAGTACTAGCACCTTTTTCTCTGATCCTGCAGTTGTTGGTTTGTATTGATTAATCTGGTTGATCTGTTTGGTTAACCACAACACAAACCAAGAGGATTTTGACACGAGGAGTTCCAGTAGAATGAAACAAAATTGAATTAAGCTCTCAGGAGAAATCTCCACTCTCACCCGTCTTGATTTCTCTGCGGTGAAAGACTGGAAAAGCTCATCTCTTATCTGAACTATGTCGCTCTGCTATCTCACACTGTTCTCCTCTCGGCAAATGACTGACATCCCATGAGCAAACAGTCTTAACTGGACCTGTCAGAACATGAGTACACCTGCATTGTGTGCGAGGAGAGAGGAAAGAGAGGAGAAAGCCGAGTGTGTGAGGAACACAATAATCACAGCCCTGAGCTGCTTATCTCCAGAGATGCAGCATAAGCTTTGCTCTTTGCTCTCCGTTTTGACCATTGTACTAGTTGAGTAAATTTGCTCATGGCCCGAGGGGCTCTGAACCCCACCCTGCTCCCAAACTTATCTGTTCGTCTGTCAGCCCTTCAAATGTCTCACACCTTCACACAACCTCACCCTGCAAAATCTTAATAAACATTTCCAAATAAAAGGTGATGACCCTTAGGAAAGGATCAAGGTAAGCAGCACCTTTTTATATCGCAATAGTACATAAAATGCCACTAAACTTAATTCTGAGACTCTATCAAAGTTTAGGAAACAATGCATGCCAGCATTGTTTACTAGATAACAGATTAAAGAGCGAGTTTCAACAAAAAAACTTGTAATTCCAATGTCAGAGAGCCTGCACCCCCTGCTATCGGGTTGTTTGCTGTGCTTTTCTTTCCAGGGCATTGGTATGTATGTTTAGGATTTCTAATCTTATCTGAGTATCTCCCTACATTAACATCTGTTATGCTGCAATTACCATATACATTAGTCGACACCTGTTTCGCTTAAACCTATTTAATTACGCCAATTGTACTGGTTTGTTGTGGGCAAAAGCAAAGTCATCCCCTTTTAAAGCAGGGTTTGATGTCCGGTCACGAAAAAAGGCCAAAAAAATCATAGTTTAGGGTCGTTTGGAACCGAAAGAAAAAGAAATTATATGCCGTAACGATTCACATAAAAGAAAAATAATTTCGCTTTTGGACTAGTTGATTTGATTTAAAAAAATAAAAATTAGTGTAAAGGCTATCTGTTTATCCTCAAATTCTCACTGATTGAACAGATTGTATTTTTATTTAAAACAATGCTTTAATAAATTAAAATAGGCTGCTACATTATTCTTTATAAGTGTAAATGTCATTAATGAAAGTTAATCTACTTTTTATACTAACGAATAAAACGTGCAACGCAAGTTAAGTAGCCTACATCTGCAATAGTTTTTTTTTTTCTCCCACTAAATCTAATGCAACTCAAAGCCATTCAAGTTTCCAAATCGGTGTTAATTATTTAAAACCGCAACAAGGAAACAAGGTATTTTCTTACTTTTACAAACGCCTCAGACACACATTGCACCGTGTCGCTAATCAAATTCTGATAATGGCTTGTCATGTCGTGTCTTGTATCGGTTTGCTCAGACAAAAAGATGAAACGGTCTCAGCAAGATGGAGAAAAGTTTATTCCGAGACGTTAATGTGCGACGTTTGTAGGTGTTCCGATGGCTTTCAGTCGCCTCTCTCGGCTGAGCACTTAATTTAATGTTACACGCAATCAAACACAAAATATATTACATGTAAAACAACATTTAAGTGTACAAATACCATAAAAAAATGTATCTTGGTTATCTGATTTTACACATAAAGTATAACATGGCCTGAATTTATCCTATAAATCAAACTATACCGTTTTTTTTTTCTTCTTCTAAATGAAGCTTATTTTCACGATTTTAATAATCACATAAAAGCATTCGAGATGGGCAATCAAACACAAATTTAATTTAGGAGCATTTGAAAAAAAAATGCAAATTTCAGATGCTATTTTCCACTCTTCAGTACGGATAAGCGTGAGATAAGCATCATGAGTTTAAAGACTTTTAGAGGCCGTTAAAAGGAACAACCGAAATTCTCATTTGAAGGGATTTAGCCCCAGTGAAAGACTTTGGATCACAGCTGTCAATCAACCGCTGATGCCCCGCCCACTGATGCGGCTCCGCCTATAAAGAGCGCTAGTAAACTCAAGGGAGTGTCATTCAAACACCAGAGCTCAGGGAGTAAGGATGCCTGCTTCACCAACGGGGTTTGCAAACTTCTTCATGGACAGAAACCTCAACATGCCCGCTGGATATCAATTATTGGGTTGCCCGCCTGGAATGCAACAACCACCGCCACATCTTGTGGGAATGGCTGGGGTTCCCTTACCTTTCTCAGGAATACCGGGCTACAGTTTCATCCCTTATCCTCATCCAGGACACATGGCACACATCGTAAGTATTTTAAGGTGTTATTGTGTTTTTTATATTGTATATGCATGACAATTCAGTGCAAAGTTTTAGATTTTTATTGTGTATGCATTGCAAATAGTACAGTCTAATGCGTGTGGAAAATAATAAAAACATGGCTAACTAATAATTTATTTTTTGTATTTCAATGCGCATCTTCATATTCTAAAACCAAATCTCTTGCTTACTTTCAGAGCAATTCCTATGACCTCAAGGCTACATCTTCGTATCACCAAGCTCTCCTCGGACGCGGAGGACCCTATTACGCTCCATATCGTCCCATGCCAGCCGATGACCCGAGTAGGGTCACCAAAGTGGCCACCAGAGAGAGCACCAGCGCTTTGAAGGCCTGGCTGAGCGAGCACCTTAAGAACCCATATCCCACCAAAGGCGAGAAGATCATGCTCGCCATCGTCACCAAGATGAGCCTCACGCAGGTGTCGACGTGGTTCGCCAACGCTCGGCGCCGCCTCAAGAAAGAGAACCGGGTCAGCTGGGCCTCCAAAGGAAAGTCCGACGAGGAGGATGAGGAAGAGGAGGGTGAGAGCGAAGAGGAGGGGTCTTTGAGGAAAGGAACGGAGGACGAAGATGAAATCGATCCTCAAACGGTTGATGATGATGATGATGATGAGGAGGATGTCGCGGTGTCAAAGTCGGTCGAGGACCGTTTAGCGGAAGGACTTGATCAGCAAAAGGAAAGTGACAAGTCTGACACGTCGTGTGAGAGCAAGAAAGAGGTGTGCAAACAAAACGTCGACGTCCAGAAACCTAAAATCTGGTCTCTCGCGGAAACCGCGACTTCAGATGTCGTCAAGAAACCCAACGATCTGAAGCATCTCCACAGTCCAGACTTTGGGAAGTGGTGGGCTGGATGGCCTTCAAGGGACTCCTACTCGCCTGTGAACCTCTCCACACATGACCTGCTCAAACAAAGTCAATGAAACTGTTCATCCGAGACACCACAGACTGAATTTTGCACTTTGAATCCCACTGGGAACGTTTTGTTGTGGAAGTTTGCATACAAGAATGAATCCAAAGGATGCGTGTTGTGTAAATACTGTACAGATATTTTCTTTAAATTATAAATGCATTTACCTGCTGACTTATTTTTGCTAAAATAAAACGTTGAAAAATGGAAAAGTTTTGGTCATGGTCAATGGGAAAGGCAAAATCCCTTTATCTAAAGTCTTTGGTAATGCTTTAAGGTTTGTTGCAATTACTTAGGATACCAGTTGTGTTAAAATTCTTTAAGCGTTGCATTGTTTCGCTTTTAGGTTTAGTTTTAGCAAACTTTCGATTAGCAGCTTTAGTTTCTTAAAGTCCCAATTGACCTTTTAATTCAAGCAAACGGGCCTAAATCACAAATTTGAGTTAGTTTAACTGGTCAAAGTGCTAATTAAACGTGCCACTGCTTAACAAACCTTATGAAATGTATTATTAAAAAAAAAAAAAAAAAAAAAAAAAATATATATATATATATATTAATATTAGGCCCAAGCAATTAAAGCAACAACATGATGGAGACTATATAGATCTATTCGCTTCAAATAAACAAACACGCAAAACCAGGCCTAATAAAAGTTATGAAATAAACAGAGTTCAATAAATATTGTAATTAGACAATAATTCGATAAAACGAATTTGGCAAAAAACTCTTAATACACAGTCTATGCGCTCGGACGCGTCTCATTCAGTCAGGATCTGTTTTACAGTCGCACCTTTATCCATGATCACTTTCTAAATGATTCACAGTCGAACTTTATACACGATGTTCAAGAAGAGCTCTCAGATTTTGTGGGCAGATCAAGACGCGTTCAAAGCGTTTTACTTCAAGGCTGGATTTAGGCTTCATGTTATCAGTGAGGACACTGCTATTAAGGGATTTGCATATCTGTCTCTGATCTGTTAAAACAATTCAAAGCAGCGCGGATTAAGGACATGAATTGTTCCGTCTTAAAGGGTGATAATTAAGATTATTCTCCTGTTTAGTCAAGACTTGACAGACGAAAAAGTGCCAGGGGCTTCTACCTTTACCCTCACTTTAGTGCCTAAATGCAGGTACGACACGTGAACAAACTGACTGAAGAGAAAACAAACAGTATGCTGACAAAAAGTCAAGTACAAAAAGTTAAAATTGAAGTGGAATTATCTGATATTATTAAACAATAGAATTAAACTTGAGCAAAAATGAGGAATTCCAAACAGTTGAGTCTAAAATGAATCAATACAGTGATACTACTAGTAGGCAGGCCTGATATATAACACAGTACTTAAAAAAAGTGCATATTTCACCAATCATTTAATTCTGGATTATAGTCAATGAAATCCTGCTCCTTCAAGGAAATCTTGCATCCTTTGGTTTCTTTTATACCTCTCTCTGACACAAACACACCAATGGGATTAGGCCTTGGGACAATATTCTGTTTTTGCGGCCTCCCCTCTGCAGAGGGAATGATAAAAGGAAAACTCTTCCTTGCCAATCACTATGGCCTCCATGTAAATTCAAAGGCCTGGCCTGTTAATCCAAGGATAATGAGAAAACCCCTGGGTACAAAAAAGGAGCACCTCCCACCTGCTCCCCCCGAAGCACATATTCACAGCTAACACACACTGGGCACAACAATCTCCTCCATGCCCCCCTTTCAGTGGCCCAAATGATGTGTAATCCCAGTCTAAACATGACAGGCAAAAGGCTGTGATATTGAGATAAGGACTGAGGCGCTGAACAATGGCGTGAGATACAATGCCTAAATCGGCCATCAATGGGCTTCTCGATCCGAGCATATGGTCTTATGCTTGGGATACTGCGGCCTTATTTATAGTTCAACAAGCTACTTTTGGATTTGTTTGTTTTGCACACAAAAACCATATCAGCTTTAGGAGTCAAAAATCTGATGCATAATACAAAACTTGACATTTTCTGAAAAATAAATAAACAATTATAATAAAAAGGGGAATGGTTTAAGAAAAAACATGTTATTACTTTAATATGAGGAAAAATGAGATTGAATGTTATGCCTCAAATGTGGAAATGGCAACCTCTTGTGGCCACTCAGAGTATCCCACAATGCAAATGCGATTTCATGCACAACTCACTATTTGTCAGTTTTTTTTTTCTATGGATATTTCACACCTCATAGTAGCGAATGAAGATCTTCCAGTGACCAATGGAGAATCATGAATGTTTAATTTTGTACAGAAAATCAGTTATTACTATGTACAGAGTTAAAAAAAGCTGAAATAAAACAATACAAATAATCATTCCAATTCAATACATTAAATAAAAATCATACAATGTAGAGTGAAGACTGTTTATACAATATAATACAAAGCAACATGCATATCACAACATTTACCAGCAAATGAAGGATTAAAAAGACAATATTTATTCACAGCTGCACATTATTTTACATCCAAGTTGATATTCTAAGAGTGTTCTTCTCGTAATCCCAATTAGGTTTTGAAAAAACGGCATTTCCAAACAGGGAATGTTCAAATTGTTTTCTACAAGTTATACAATCATTATGGAAAACGTGACCTGCGTAATCTGCGATCAGCAATCACTCATATAAAGTACCGTTCTTAAAACGGAGATAGGAAGCATGTGTGTTTGTTTTGTGTGGCCTTCTTGAATCACACTGGTGCTTCGGCAAGTCTTTTTATTATCGGACTACGGATGATGCGGGGAAAATCTGCTTAGGAGCTTTCAAAGTCCTTTAATTGTCTTCCCCCTCGCTCTTTTAGAATAAGACAGTGTTAGTGTCAGTAATATAAGTATATAGAGGGCACGCCAGCTCATAAAGTGCCCTTGTCTCCAAACAGTTTTAACTGCCTTCTATTTTGACTGAATAATGAGCTCATGCAACCATCCCAGGATGCAAGAGTATATGCTTGAAAACACAAATCAATGTTGTGAAGCTCCTGTTTCAGTCAATATATAGAGCATTTTAAGGATTGTGTAAGAGACACATGCCAGTTTTGAGGCATTTAGAGTTAAGCAGTTCTTTGTAATGTAATGCTCTATATGTTGATGGTTGTAAAGTGATAAGAGCTCTACAGAACTGAATTTGATTCGGGATATGAACTGACAGACTCTTTGCCATGCTCTTGTTGTACAGGATTTCCATTTTCAGTCACGTTACTAAGTGTGGGGCTCACGGGTATGCTGTCATCCTCAACCTCCTCAGGCTGTTGAATAAATGGCTGTGCTCTCACATCCTCCTCCTCCATGATTGTTATACGTAAGGGGGTTATATTTTGAGTCTTTTTGGATATCTAAAAACAAAACGATTTCTTATTATTAATCATGGTGATTCATTTCAGAAAGACCGTGTATGTCTTTGCATTGTGGTGCATGTGATTGAATAGCAAACAGACATTTACCTCTTTACATTTTTCACTACCTAGAGAAAATTAAAAGAGCAGTTATTAATAAACTCAGAGCTATAATGTGCAGAGCCCCTTAAATGACATGGTGGTGGGAAAATTCTGGAGGAGTGGAAAAAATGAGATGAGGAGGAACAAATATGGTTTGCGTTCCATCACTTAAATATTTGTTCTACCCAGCCCGTTTTTTCCCTCCATGTCCCTAAAGGAGCTTCGCTATAATGTGACTTGACCACTTAAAAAGACAGTTCACTCAAAAATGAAAATTCTGTTTACTCATCCTCAAGTTGTTTCAATCCTGTATGAGTTTTATTTTTCTATGAAATACAGATTATGTTGTTTGGAAAGATTTTGGGAAACATACAGTTGATGGTTTAGAAACTTTTTGGTACCCATTCTTTAAAATATCTTCTCTTGTAAACGTTGACATAATGTTCATTTTTCAGTGAAGTGCTTCTTTAGGAAGCGTATAGTAGATACTTACATTTTGTGTGTTTATACACTAAAAATATGACGATCATGATGGTGAACAAAACTCCTGCAATTATCCCCCCAACGGCAATTCTGCTATTGGTGGTATCTTCCACTGAAATGTGATAAAACAAAAACACAACAAACTCAGATGTCATTCTTCTGAGTGGTAATCAAAACATTACTACTGACAGCAACCATGCGAGCCAGTCACAGTCTTGTTTAAAATAAGCATGATTTTCTGGTGACGTGATCACGCCACTTTAGCCATACAGGAAGTGGACTCCACCGACACAGCTCTCAGGTTTCACTACTGTATTTTCAACACCCACGTGAACTCTTTTAGGAACTAACAAATGTACAACGGTATCAGTTTTACTGGCAGTTAAACAGTCGCACTGATTTTGGGTGAAGACTGCTGTCTGTAAAAACAAGATTGTGATACTCAGTGTACTCACAGCAGATTCGGTCTGAGGTTGAACTTCCAGGAGCGTTTTTATCATATCCGTATTCACATCTGGAAACAGGATAATTCGAAATTTAAGCAACAAACAAAACATTCAGACATAAACCATAAATTAAAATCTATAATAATAAAAATATATACATTACTGTTCAAAAAGTTGGTAAGATCTTTTAATATTTTTGAAAGAGGTATTTTGCTCAATAAGGCTGCTTTTGTTTGATCAAAAATACAGTAATGATAGTCATACTGGAATTTAAGATTTTTTTAACCAGGCTGTTTTGGGTAACCACTGACTTCCATAGTAGGAAAAAACACCTTCGATTATTTTCAGTTATTACTGGTGCTTAATTATTAATATGGGCTCTTGTAACTATCAATGTTGAAATCAGATTTATTGAATTTGTTAATATAAGGAAACGGTCACCTTTTTCAGGATTTCTTAATGAATAGAAAGTTCAAAAGAACAGCATTTATTTAAAAGTTGTAAGATTTCTCAAAAAAAAAACTGTAATCCCTCTATACCGTATTGCATGTTTTTTATCGTAAACAGTAAACTAAGGTTGGGTGATAGATGATGCCATCGTCCACTGCCGATAGACATCACGATGCTGAGCCGGCATCGCGATCCTCCGCCCCGCCGCAGAAACAGCAACCAGCTCGCGAAAAACATGCTTAATCTCTGGCGGCAAATCTATGCCATTAATAAGCGAGCGCGGTAAATCATTTCCGGGCGAGAAAAAACCGATGCACATGCGAAGAAACAGGGCAACAGGCCAGTGAGCTCATTTCAAACCTTTGCGCATGCTTGATATGTTATCCACGCACAATTTAAGCACTCGCGCGGAATCATTCCTGCGGGTGATCTTCTCTCATCTGTTCGCGCGAACACTGTTGGATTTGTCAGTCGTGGGGCGGGGCTTGCTGTTTTAGTTACAACTAAACCCCATCCCCCCACACCCTTCGACGACGATGCCATCGTCAATCGCGATGTTTCACATTACAGATCGTACAATGCCAAATTGGTCGACATCGACCAACCCTACCGTACACCCATCTGATTATTTCATTCATTTAATTTTAAAATGACTCAATTAACCTGACTATGTTAGGTTACACCAACATAAGTATATTTAAGTGCTAGATCAAGTAAAAATAAAAAAAAATACTACTTATTGCTTGCATGTTACTGTGTAGATTAAACGCAAAATTACAAGGGTGTATTTTTCCTTCTTTTAGTGTGTGTTAACAGCAGTGGCACCAAAAAAGGGTTTTCTTACATTGTCCATTCCTTGCAAGTGTCAGCTGATTCATGGGTGGAGAATGTTCCGTTTTTACATGCCTCACACACAGTATCACTAACCGGAGAACCTGCCAAGAATACAGAAAAATGAGGATTAAACCACAGTTAATAAAAAAGAGCTATATTTAAAAACTATTTAAAGGGTTAGTTCACTTAATGAAAATCCTGTTATTATTATTCAACCTCGTCATTCCAAACCCATAAGACAGAGTTACGTCTTCTGTCATTTTAGAGAGAAGTTCACAACACATGCATATGCCTTCCACGAGGCGTAAACAACCACAGATTATGTTCACGTGCATGCTTTGATGTCATCAAAAAGATCTTAATTTGTGTTCCGAAGATGAACAAAGGTCTTATGGGTTTGGAACGACCTGAGGGTGAGTAATTAATGACTGAATGTTCATCGTGGGGTGAACTAACCCTTCAAAACAATGATTATAAAATCTCTAAACTCAGAGGTACAGTTGAAAACAAAATCTTTAGAATAAATCAGTAGGTTCGTATATGAATAACGACTCTTACATCAGACAGTACACACCTGTTTTGATGACCCTCTGTCCAGGCTTACAAACTGTGTGTTCCCTACAAGTGTTGCAGTCATCGGCTTGTGTGCAGAAGTATCCAGGTTTACACTTGCAATTGAATTTTTCGGTTTTACTGAGGTCAGTTTTTGACTCAAAATGTAAATCTGATTTAAATAGAAAAGCAAGAGGAAAAACAGTAAGCTTCAGAGAGAACGTCAATTTGACAGACACTAATATTAGTGATTGATATGATTTTTACAAATTATTTATCATAAATATTAAAATGTATCGATATTAATAGTATCCTATAGCATCACCTAAGGCTCCCTTAAAACAAGTGTCCAAAATCCTAGATAAATGTATCTAAACTAAAACAGTGAGACTAAATGTTATCTTCATTAAAACAAACCGCTTTTTCTCTAGTATTTCAGCAGTAACAATTCAACCAGTGGACACTTACTGGGGTCACAGCTGGGTTGGGGTTTACATATGGTTGCGCTTGTGTAGTCTTCCTGATATTCCCCGTCTTGGCAGTCCTGACAGCGTGGGTCGTTGCAGTCATCATTCTGCAACATCCTCTTACCTGTGACACACCCACAGTAACTACCCGCTCTGTTTAGACTCGTATATTAACAGAGGGCTAAGATTAAGCAAACATTGATGGGTTTATTGCGAGGCAACACATGAAGCGATACCATCTAGTTCAAGTAAGGCCTGCACAATTAAAACCCTCATGTACTGTTCCGGGTCTATTTGAGCCTTTTTGATTTTTGAGCTGTTGGAAAAATCAGTTAACATATGTATTTTTTCTGCAAACTTTTTGACTTTTTCTTATTTAGGGTCAAGAACATGCATGCGAAGTTTCAACTCGTGTTTTGAAATGTTCAAAACGAAATAGTTACGTTTGTACTGTCACCGGGTCAATTTGACCCGCATATTTTAAGGCCACTCTAAAGACCCAAAATAACAACACATCTTGGTTATATCTCATTATTTTAGTCTTTTACAATCCTATGAAGCAAAAAATTAGCATTTTCCCAGTCATTTCAATACAAATAAATATTTTGTCAGGCAAAAATTGTAAAAATTAGCTATCTTTTTTTTTTTCAATCTTTTTGAAATACTAATAAATTTAATTTTTTTTTCTTGAAATTTTGGCACTTTTCCTCATTTAGGGTCAAGAACATGCATGCAAAGTTTCAACTCGCTGATGTGTTTTGAAATGTTCAAAACAAAAATAGTTACGTTCGTACGGTCACCGGGTCAATTTGACCCGCATATTTTTTGTTCTAAGGCCACTCTAAAGACCCAAAATAACAACATATCTTGGCTACATTTCATTATTTTAGTCTTTTTTCTATCATATGAAGCAAAAAAGTAGCATTTTCCCAGTCATTTCAATACAAAATAGTATTTTGTCAGGCAAAAATGGTAAAAATTAGCTATCATTTCTTTTTTCAATCTTTTTGAAATACTAATAAACATACGTTTACGACATAACATGACTTTTCCACTAAAAATTGTTATAAAACTTGAATACGTCAAAATTGGAATCGTTTTAAAGGTGTAACCTCACAGATTATTGTAGAATTGACCAAAACTGTTACAAAAGTACATTTTAAAAGTTATAGAAGTTTACATGTAAGAAAATATAAAAAATATATATTTTTATATTTGATATATAATAGCAAATTTGCAAAGCATGTTTGCCACAAAATCCTCTAGAAAATCAAAGCCAGTCATCTGAACACGTAGTGTGTCAGATATTAGGTTGATATCTCAAAAGATTTTGAGAGAAACTATTTTTGAGATAAAAAGATTTTGTGAATGCAGAACCAAACTTTTCCACTAGGTGATATACAGGCACTCTTGATTCCCATTTATTGTTTGAGTGTTATGAACCATATTTTTGACCTGGCCTGTAGAAAACAATTTTTTGAAGTCAGATTGGTGTAAAAGTATAATTATCGAACAGTAAATGGACACTAGAGAAATAAAAAAGGTATTTTAAATATCATCCTAACCCTATTTACATATTATGTGCATTTTCTTTTTACATATTCAATGAATAGCTTTTTAAATGGCACACATTCATTTGTGTGTGTGTGAGTGTATTGTAGTTTTTTGCACTACTGATGTTTTTGAGAGTCACCCCTTCACTGTGGTGTGCTTTCTTTCTGGATTGTGGCTGATTTGTAGATTGGATGCACAAAAAAACTCAGTATTTTCATATTTTTGCCAATTTCCCATTCATTTCCTATGGCCGGTCATTTTTGACCGAAGGCCCTGAGTGTGACTATTTTTTTTACGACCACTTAGACTTTTCAAATCCTGTCCCCAATTTCTTTGTGTGTTCATATACCAAGTACCATAAAAGTCACTAAGTTTTGTACCATTCCGATGAAGCTACGATTTTTAATAATTTTTTATTAAAAAAATTCCGGTCACTTTGACCCGAAGAACCCCAGAGTTAATAAACAGCTTTGCTTGTGAGGTCGGGGTGGATGTTTGAATGTTAAACAAACAACATAGTTTTTATAAGAACTGAATACAGTAACACAGCTCGGACGAACAGTGGGATTCGTTCAGAAAAAGCCCACGCCTAGTCCTGCTAGCTCTGTATTGTGTTTAATTCTCATAGTATTTGACAAAAATACACAATAGCTTTGAATTATGCTTTATTTATGTTCCGGGGTGGACCGGACATCAGATATGGATCGGCGTCTGAATTGGTTCTTTGAACTGAATCAACAAAACGAATCGATTCCTCAAACGGATCCTCTCAGCGCTAGAGAGACACATCGGGGTGTGTGATCCTCAGCAGATGCAGAATTATTGTATTAAACAGCCATCGTTTCGGTGTCTCCGCGACTGTTTTTCATAAAGCCATAATGTATGTTTAGTACAAGGAGAAGAATCATGTTCGTGAAAACGGCATTAGTCGTTTTTTCTTCATTGATGGGATTGCACGTCACAGGTGAGGCTAAAAACAATATCGATATCGCTTGTTTGTATAAATTCCTGCCATAATAATTTGCTATGTAATGAGTGAACTGAGCGTTTAATAACACGGGGGATGGGATCGTTTGAAGGGTTAAATGAATTCTGTTTAATAGAATTAAAAATGAACAGTGCAGGTCATGGAACGAAGTGAAATATCCTTACCTTAATTCGAAAGGGAAATGTTATATCTTCTTGCCAGTCAGCTATTAAATGAATAGCCAATGCATCCAAGGACAATCATTTCTGAAGCTTAGGTGGTGGTGTTACTGTAGTAATAGTTGTAATGTAAATGTGCGTTATTAGGTTGTCCTGTGTCTGTGTATGCTCAGACAGCATTACTGTAATTGATATTGCATGTGGTTACGCTGCATAATTATTAACAGGCTTAAATACATATTTCTTCGCTTATCTAGCACTTAGCATATTTACTAATTGGCAGTATTTATTTATAAGACGGACTTGAGTGCACTTAAATGTACTAAAATGTTTCCAGTAGCCCACATTTACATTCATGCAAACTATTATAGCATACCGTAATCATCGATTTATTTATACATTTTTTAAAAATGAAAAAAGGGTGAGTTGGTTTGGAAGGGCATGATGATGGGTAAATCTTTTTTTTAAAGAACCTTTTGTGCAATATGTTCCTATGGATGTTCTTCATAGAACCATAGATGCCAATACAGATCCTTTTTTTTTTTAAGAGTAAAGGACATTTACTTTGTTTGGTTTCTCATGTTTCTCATTTTGTTGGCTCCAAGTGGTGCAAGTGTCATGTTTGTATTGGACATCAATATCCGTTTCCTGTATGTGTGGTTACTAGCTGCTTTACATTCTTACGCTCCGAGTTCTTCAGAATGGTTGATGCTCTTTTGCAAGCTGCAAGGCTGATTTCATTTCAATTCCAACTGCGATTTCTAGTTTCAAAGCAACATAATAGCAAATGGATCCTACCCTGTAATTGGTACTGTATTTTATAAAGTAATTGCCGTGATGTAAAAATTAGTTTGTCTATATTTCAGGGGGCATCTCTGTGGACGATGAAGTTTATCAGATACCGCATCGGCGGATGGCTAATGGATTGACCGGCCCCGTGTTCCAGCGCATGGGCGTTCTCAGGCAGCAAAAGACTTTAGGATTTAATGGGGAATTGCTTCAGGCTCAGTCCCGCGGACGGGTGGCTAAGCTGATGCCCACAGCGTTTCTAGAATCCCATTTCCAGAGAGCTCCACAGAGGAAGTCAGACGTCGGCTTCCTGCAATACATTGACCATGTGGAAAACAAGCCTGTATCTGCCCACCATACTATCACAATGGTGAGCGCCTACACAACTTGTGTTTTTTTCGGTTGTTTTTGAGATTGGAGTGAAAAAAAAAAAAAAGTAAAAGCCTGGGGTGTTGAATTAATGAATAAATGCCAGCACAAATGTTTAAAGACACACATATCCATGCATATCCATACCTCATGATGATTTGCGCGAATTACGGGTTTAAAGCTGTACATAATCAGTTCACTCTCTTCTTTTTTTAAAGGAGTCATGCAAAGCCAATTTTCCACAAGCTAATATGATTTTTTTAAGGGTCTTAATGGAAAGTTTGTAATATGGTTTGTTTTAAAATGTCTCAAAGATAGTGTAAAAAAACGCCTCTTTTCAGAGGCGCTCTCGGAAGATCTTTTTTAGCCGTATTCATAGTGAAACTTCCTAAGTAGCACATTATGAGGAAAAGCGATTTGCAAAGATTCATTAAAAGACTCGCTGCTTCTGTAGGTGAGGCTGGATCATGAATGATTCGCGCGAACATGAACGCATTTCGGTTGATCAAGGGCGCGTTTCTCTTCAGAACCAAGCGTAACGTTAATCTTAAGCGTAAAGCCACGCCCCACGACTCACAAAAATAACAGTGTTCGAGCAAGGTTTGAAATGAGCTCGCAGGCCCCGTTTCTTCGCATGTACATGTTTTCCTCTCGCGGAAATTTTTTACCGTGCTCTCCAGCATCAGTGGTGCGCTCGCTTACTAATGCCATAGAATTGCCGCCATAGATTAAGTGTGTTTTTCTGCTGCGGCGGGGCAGAGGATTACAATGCCGGCTCAGCATCGTGATGTCTATCGCCCCAACCCTAGTAGGAAATCATATCATAGTAACTATAGTCTTTTGGTATATTGATTACTATTATTAAGTTTTTCTACAAGTATCATGGCTAAACTAGAATTTATTTGTATACATATCAATAGTAAAAATGTATTAATTTTACTATTTTCGTAAGGGGTGACAGGCGGGCATCCATACATTTCTTAACATTGTAAATATATTTTTTTAATAAAACATTTTTACTAAGTAGCTTACTATGGGTATTCTTTTTTTATTTTATTTTTTTCTAGGACGTCATTAGAGCCATAATTCGTCATACTTAATTCGGAACTCACAACTGCACGTCACTAAGACTAAGATGTTACCTACAGGATCAAAAACAGGTAGTTAGACGATGCTTGCAATGTGCTGGCATTGATACTAAGTGGTTGCTAGGCTGTTCGAGAATGTTGTTAGGGTGGTTGATCAGGCGTGCATTTACAACAACGTAACTTGCTGTTTAACTACAATAATATAGGAGAATTTAACTACTCACACTCGTTGCTTGAACAATTCTGGTTCAACTTTCTCAAATGTCGTCATGTAGGTGGAGTAGTAACTGATTCGAAATCGAATTAAAGTCAGATTATTGCTGCAAATAACAAACATGCTTTTTGATGGCTATTTCAAGCACATTCACGATACGTTTCGCTCTCTCGGCAAACAAATGAGTGGAAAATTAATATAGAGTAAATATGGAATGAACGATAAATGCTCGAGCATAAAGTCCACATGTAATCCTTGCAAGAAACTACTCTTTTACTGCAAGTCAACTCAGCAGTGCTTTTTTATTCTTCATCATCATAAAAAAAAAATGGATTCGATTTTCTGCGTTTGGCATCTTTAACAAGCAGTTTGATAGGAAAGGATGATAACGGTGAAACCATTGACATGGAAGGAGACTACCCTTGAGTGTCTCTGATTTTTTCACCTTCCTTTATTGTCCCCCAAGTAAAAATAAGTCAAAATGAAACGTGACCAGTGTTTTATTCTGAATAGTGACATGGTAATGGATTATGTTTCATTTTAGACATTTTGATTAAACATTATAATAGAGTGAATTAAGTAACAATGCATCTTTCCTTGATAATATATTGAGGGAGGTAGTTTGTATGGTAGTTTATGCATATTAATACCAGTTGATGGACTTACCTTAGGTTAGACATGCCACTGAACATTCAGCAACTGTCTTTACATACCAGATTGAATGATGTGAATGAGTGTTCTTAAGTATCACGGTAATGGGAATGTGTTTTATGGTGGAGGGAGATGAACTCTCTCACCCTCAAAGCCAATTACTCTAATGCACCTGATGCGAGACCTCTGGAAGCTTCCCCACTCCCACGAGGTGTCCAAAAAAATGAATCACGGCTCGCATATATCACCACTTCAGCGCACAGCGCTGCCTGTGAGAGTCGCGCATTTATATATTTATTTGCTTTAATGCCGGTGAAGCTTAATACGGGATGTGCTCAGCACACAAAAGGTCATCGCAATTTGCCTGTCAAAATAAATGCAGGTTTGAGAGCTACTTCAGTGTGGGCGGTAATTAAAGTCAACATGAAATCAACATCAACCCTGTTTATGACATGTATGTCCTGCTTGTTTTGTTGACTTTTACTTCGTAGATGCCTTGGATTCCTGCTTTCCTTCATTCTTCATAACCCTTGAGCGTCAACCTTATCCTAAACTTCATGATGGTTTGCGCGAATTATGGGTTTAACGTTCGTAAAGCTGTACATAATCAGTGAAAGGTTCACTCTCTTCTTTTTTTAAAGGAGTCATGCAAAGCCAATTTTCCACAAGCTAATATGATTCTTTAGGGTCTTAATGGAAAGTTTGTAAAATGGTTTGTTTTAAAATTTCTCAAAGAAACGCTAATTTTACCCTGTCAAAAACAGCTCTTTACTTCCTGTGTACTTCCCCTTTAAATCTTCACCACTGACCCCGCCCTTTTTTTCCGAGGCGCTCTCGGAGGATCTTTTTTAGCCGTATTCATAGTGAAACTTCCTAAGTAGCACATTATTATAAAAGGTGATTTGAAAAGATTCATTAAAAGACATTATACTCGCTGCTTCTGTTGGTGAGGCTGGATCATGAATGATTCGCGCGAACATTAATCAAGGGCGCGTTTCTCTTCAGAACCAAGCGTAACGTTAATCTTCTGCGTCATCTCAGATGTCGGGGGTAAATGACTTCTGCTATGTTCATTAATACATTCAACAACAAAACTCCTCAATCTCTTAGGAGTCTTGCTTGTCTCTGCGTCTCGGTTTGAAGACGGCTCACTCAGGCCGGGTCTGATGTAAGACAACAGTTCAGTCTGTGGTGTTTAGTTGTAACTAGCACAGCAAGTCCCGCCCCACGACTCACAAAAATAAAAGTATTCGAGCAAGCAGGTGAGAGAGGATGGAGTGCAGGAGTGATCACGCGCGAGTGCTTGAAGTGCGCGAGGATGACATATCAAGTGCGCGCGAGGGTTTGAAATGAGCTCGCAGGCCCCGTTTCTTCGCATGTACATGTTTTCCTTTCGCGGAATTTTTTTTACCGTGCTCTCCAGCATCAGTGGTGCGCTCGCTTACTAATGCCATAGAATTGCCGCCATAGATTAAGTGTG
>JAUCMU010000032.1:3172452-3184896 GCA_032275025.1 Enteromius treurensis | reverse complement strand
ACAGTATCCTCAGATCATCAGGCAGCATGTTTCTTCAAGGTCCCTCTACTAAGCTCCGTACTATGTGGGGTTGAGCTATTTGCTCTGTTGCCCAACAGCTCTGGAACCATCTTCCTGAAAAGTGCATTTCAAATAAAATGTATTATTATTTTTATTTTCAGAACTGGTGAAGGATAAAAATATTGACAGCCAATAAGAATCTATCAAAGTTCAAAGCAACTGAGCCTTTAAAGCAACAAATTTTAGTACACACTTAACCACACTAATATAGATATTGTAGATGTGAATGGCCATTATTATTCTAAATTAAATTATTTGTTCAATGTAAATTTTATATTCTGTTACCATTTATTTGCCATTAGGTCTTTTTAAACCAGTAAAACTAGGAGAAGATTGGATGTCAAAAAATAATGCATATAACAAAACCATAAAAGTAGTATAGATTTCAAAAAAAGTGTTTAAAGATAATATTTCAACAGTAATAGCATTGTTTGTTTTACATTTTACGTTGGTTTTTAATGTAGAGTGGTTTTGGGATCGACTGTTGACATCACATCAGTAGTGTGTTTCTTTCTTCACGGTTTCAGTGTCAGAGTATTTTGTAATGCAAGGTATTTAGGACTTTTGACCTTCTTTGAATCTCTCAGTGCAGAAGCATGAATAAAACATCTTGCATGTAGATGCTGTCAGTGAATTTGGGCCAGAAGACCTCCACTGTTTAAGTTGGGCTAACAATCCCTAGATTGTATTGACGACTGCTGAATTTTACTACATTACCTTTGGTTTTTAGTTGTGTGCTGTGGTGTAGCAGATAGAGCTCAGGACATTTTTGTCAATTTAATTCTGTAATATGGATTATTTCCAAGCAAAACATGATGTTCAGCATAGAAGTTGATTTATAGGTGCACAATAACAGCGAGAATGCATATTAAGAAATGATGGCCAATTTTAACCATTTAATATTGTATCATGATCTTCATTTGAAATCAGGTAGTAACTATAAAAAGCTCTGTCTGTTAAAATAAGAACCTATTAATCAGCAGTGGATGCTTCTTGCAGTGTGGTAATTTTTAGCAGGATAAGTTTAAATGCCTTTTGGTTGTATTATGCTATGACGTAAGGCCTCTCTCCTGTTTTCAAATTAATCTTCTTAAAACGAGGCTGTCTGATTTGATATGCTTTACTATATAGAGATGAGGCTCTAGTGTCTGCTCATTAGTGAAGAGGATAATGATAACCACCCGTACTCTCATACAGAGACAGTTACTCAAAGTGTGTGTGTGTGTGTGTTTCTGTTTAAATCTGTGAATCGTCTATCTTTGACCTACAGACACTGTGATGTCTTGTTATAATCAGCTCTACCTTCACAGATTTAATGACTTAAATGAACTCCGTAACAGTACGGCTTATTTCTATGGCAAGAATATTAAACTAAGCTTAATTCACAGAGTTCAGATGAAGTTTATAATTAACAAATGAAGAAATAAGAAAAATGACCACCAAATTAAGGTGTGTTTTTCAGGTATTTATGCATACTGTCTATATTGGGAATTTTTACTATAAGAAATGTCCAGGCATTATTTGACAAGAAAAAACTAAAACTAATTAATATATATATATATATTAATCTATACATACAGTATTTTTTAAGTAGCTAACTATTTACATATGAAAAATATTTCATGATGTTTAATGTAGAAAATTATTTAGTTAAAATTACATAGCATGTTTGTTTGTTTGTTTATTAATTAATTAATTAGAATGAGAGATTTGTCAGGACATTTCAGTGTCCCTAATTGCCATGAAAATAATGTCACAGTGCAAAACATTTTTAATAGTCTTAAAAATAGAAATAAAATAATTTTGATACGGAGATATACAACACAGACATGTTCTTGACAGGCTTCTTTGTATTCACCCAACCAATGCTGATGTTAGGAGGTAAAAAAAAAACTTGCAAACAAAGTGTGAGGGGGAGTTTTACAATTATTCCTGCAATGACTGTCTGCTTCCTAAAGATTATCACTGTCTTCAATCCCATGATTCATAGTGCTATAAAAACGAACTGCTAATGAGTTAATCCCTATAGCGGTCTGCCCTTCCAAACTTTACTCACTCAGTAGCAAAAACACTGATCCAGCCCTGAAACTTCAGGATTTACAGCCGTGTCCCATAAGATGCATATCCTGAATATAAAGCAGATGCGGTTCCCCTTCTGTCCCACTGTAAACTCAAGGGGTCTGTCAGGACCTCCTGCCAAACCCAGAGGAGGTGCTGATGAAAACTGCTATCAATTTACAGCTTTCAATTTCCATACTTAGTGAGGCCGGTCACTGTCGACTGCTCATTTTCCCACTATTACTGTCTTTTCCATATATCTTATTAATTGCTTGTTTCACCTTCACTGGTCTTTATTGAGCCTGACATTTTTTTTTTTTACTGTTGATTCTTACTGTTGTGGTCAAGATGGAATAACTGGATTTTTCTTTAGTTTGTGAATCATGTTCATGTTGGGGATCAAATTTTACACAACATTTACACTGACCAAAATTATAAACACAACGCTTTTGTTTTTGCCCCCATTTTTCATGAGCTGAACTCAAAGATCTAAGACTATATAGACAATATATACACAAAAAGCCTATTTCTCTCAGATATTGTTCACAAATCCGTCTAAATCTGTGTAATTGAGCATATCTCCTTTGCCAAGATGATCCATCCACCTCACAGGTGTGACATATCAAGATTATGATTAAACAGCACAAAGCCACAGATGTCACAGGTTTTGAGGGAGCATACAATTGGCATGCTGATTGCAGGAATGTCCACCAGAGCTGTTGCCTGTGAACTGAATGTTCAATTCTCTACCATAAGCCATCTCCAAAGGTGTTCCATAGAATTCGGCAGTACATCCAACCGGCCTCACAGCCGCAGACCACGTGAAACCACTACAGCCCATGACCTTCACATCTAAATGCACCTGATGGCATTTACCGCTGATTACAGGACCGGCTTTACCGACAAGACGCGCATTACAGATCGGGTGATCGGGACATCCCTATATTTAACTCAGGTGCTGTTCATTTCTTCTGATCATCCTTGAGATGTTTCTACACCTTCATCTGAGTCCAGCTGTGTTTGATTATACTGATTGGACTTGATTAGGAAAGCCACATATAAGACCTTACAGCTCACAATGCATGTCAGAGCCAATGAGAATCATGAGGTCAAGGGAACTGAATGAAGAGCTCAGAGACAGAATTGTGGCAATGAACAGATCACAGGTCAGTCAGGTCAACTAAGATCAAAGTGGCATCCATAATCCTTAAATGGAAGATGTTTGGGACGACCAGAACCCTTCCTACAGCCGGCCGTCCGGCCAAACTGAGCAATCAGGGGAGAAGAGCCTTGGTGAGAGAGGTAAAGAAGAACCCAAAGATCACTGAGCTCTAGAGATGCAGTCGGGAGATGGGAGAAAGATGTAGAAAGTCAGCCATCACTGCAGCCATCCACCAGTTGGGGCTTTATGGCAGAGTGGCCCGACAGAAGCCTCTCCTCAGCAGGGCCGTGCACAGACCTTTGAGGGGCATGTGCTGAAACTGAAAAAGGGCACCCCCACCCCAAACCTTCCAAACTTTTATACAGATAATATATATAATATAAGCTAAACTCTGCAGTGCATTGGACATCCAGGGTAAGATTTGATGAGGCCTGATATAGAGGGTATCTTTAAAACTAATTACAACAACACTCTTCTCTGAGCCATGTGTTTGAAGGTGTTTATGACCTCACTGTGATCCACTTGGGATGTCCCTCTCAATGGCTATAAGGAGAAAGGCATTTAAAGGCCATGTCATTTCTAAATTTTATTTTACGATAGCTTGGCATTAAACAGCGCAAATACATTTGGCCTTATAGTAAAGTTAGCTTTACCAATTTGCCTCCTGGTTGTCTGTGTATTATTTGTCCTGTGTTTGTGAATTGGTTGTGCACTCTCTCTCATTAAATTGTGTTAGACGACAGCACATTACGTCAACATCACACTGGTGATGCATTATATGAACCTTTATAGACATAGTGTTTATTATATAAAGACAACATTGCAATTATTCAAATAACAAGATATTTTACTGTTACAAGACGAAGACGTTCATCTGCTTCTGCTCTGTGACTCTGACTCTGACATGTGCTGAAACTTAAGTCTGCGGTGCTCAGGGGGTGGAGTTGTGAAGTCTGACTGACAGTTTGAGAGATACGCTTTTCAATGCCTTTGGTTAAATATTTGTTAACCTCTGCACAGAGGGTTAACCCTAACCCTATACCTCTGCACAAGTTGAGCCCTACCTGTGCATGTGCCTGCTCGTCAGTGCCAGACACATGATAACGCATGGAGTTTGCTAAAAAACAGCTTCCAACAAGACCTAGACCCTAAGCACACAGCTAAAATAATGAAGGAGTGGCTTCACAACAACTCTGTGACGGTTCTTGAACGGCCCGGCCAGAGCCCTGACTTAAACCCAATTGAGCATCTCTGGAGAAACCTAAAAATGGCTGTCCACCAACGTTTACCATCCAACCCGACAGAACTGAAGAGGATCTGCAAGGAGGAATGGCAGAAAATCCCGAAATCCAGGTGTGAAAAACTTGCGACTTTCCAAAAAAGACTCATGGCTGTATTCGATCAAAAGGGTGCTTCTACTAAATACTGAGCAAAGGGTCTGAATACTTAGGACTGTGAGATAAAAGGGATTTGAAATGTATTGTGAATATACAGAAAGCAACACAAGACAGAAACGAAACGCTTCACCTTTTAAGTACTGTGTTCACTAAACAAACATTTGTGTTTCTCTGGAAGCAACAGCCCTGCAAAAATTAAAAGGATTAGCATTTTTATTTCTAACCGAAATCAGGTTTGCAAAATCCTTTCAAATCGGGTTAGAGACTAACGTGGTTTGCTACTGAAGTTCGACACAAGCCTGTAGCTCTGATTAGCTCTGAAGTACAGGTTGCGTCTCCTCACGCATCTCTCAGAGGTTACACAAGCAGCTCTCAAATAAATAGGCCTCTAAAGCCGGTTCACAGCGGATAACTTTCAAAGCTTTTTGCTGCAGGGCACAATTTGCTCTACTTTCTTGTCTTAAGAAAAACTGCATGTCAGTTCCTTCTCAAAAAAAGGTATCAAATTGAAATTTCCACTCTTCATCTGCCTCGAAAACTGCCGAAATTGTCTCAGCTCCCCTGACTGCTACCACATTAAAAGGGCCCGAGATGATATACAACCTCGCTGAGCTGTCTGTCTCTCTCTGCTGGGAAGAGAGACCATGCGCTGAAATTAATGTATGGCACATGTATCAAAATAGCTCTGAGGAACAGAACTGTGATTCAGCAGTAATGTATGCCACACATCCGTAAACGAGGGGGAAATCATTCCCAATGTTTATTTTCCTTCTGAGGCCCCGAGTTATTTTTCTGTTGGTATGTCCAGCATCGTCAAAGACCACAATGACAGGAATGTAAGAAATACAGCAAGACCACTGAAAAGTTAAAGCAGCAAACCCCCTGCCTGACATACACATATTTGGGCGTTTCATCAAATATGTATGCTTTTGGTCCTATATGGACTTTTAGAAAAACAGTGGCCAGCAGTTGGTCATATGCAATCCTCAAAAGGAGAACAGCATAATTTTAATAATTTTTTCTTAACCAAACAATATATTTTCCAAAAAACGATGTATTCTGTGGTGTTAATAACATTTAGTAACTGCATGATTTGACCAAAAATTGGCTTGATTGCAAATAAAAGGAATTAACATTAATGGGTTTGTTGGAAACATTATGACAAATGATAGGACAGTCTTGTGTATAATTCAATAAATTGGATTATGATCATTTAACTGTCTTTAGATCAGTTTTAAATAGTTGCAATAATTAATATTTTGTGATGCACTATGACCATTCTTTACATAAGGTGTCTTGTGGCCATGGTGCTTACCTTATTCAGAAAACCAATAGGGGAAAATTACATATAACAATTTTTTAAAACATTTTTTAATTGCTTTATGTATGTACAGTACTGTGCAAATGTCTAGGCCACTAGTATTTTCATACAGTAGTGTAGCTTTGCAGATAGGACCATAATCTCACTGCCTTATTAGATTTAATGACAAAAATAATGTTTGGGAATGTAAACTGATATTTCTAACGGACACACTATCGCAAAAGATAGAAATAACAGACTTAGAACTATTTTTTTGTTGCTGAAGTTTGAAATTGTGAAAATTGTTGGTGAAGACTTTTGCACAGTACTGTATGTATATAGGTTTTACTAGGTTTCGCTGCAGGTTACAAACTTCTTGCTACAAATGATGACTAAGAAAGCACAGACACACACTTCTCTCTCCTACCATTGTCAGGAAGCTCCTTTAGCACTCCCTGCTCAATCAGTTCCTGTCTTGGCCTCCTCATCGACATCTTTCTTTCCAAAACTGTGGGGAGAACAAAAACACCATGTATAAAAGAAAAACTCACATACATGCTTGTCAACACCTTAATGGTTTTTATACCCTAATTCTGAATTTGAATAATATCCTTTGAATAACAAGAATTTTAAAACATTTGGAAATTAATAATTCACGGTAACAGCTAACAATAACGTCTCATTAGTTAACATTAGTTACCGTTTTAACTAACATGAACAAACAATGAACAATACGTTTATTACAGTATTTATTCCTCTTTGTTAACTTAAGTTTATAAAAATAGTTTATGTTAGCTCACAGTGCATTAACTAATGTAAACAAACACAACTTGTGATTTTAATAATGCATTAATAAATGCTAAAACTACCATTGTTGAAGTCTACAAGTAAAACAAGTTGTGACTACTGGGCAAAGTGATTTTGAAATCATCTAATTATTGTTTAAAACATCTGAGAAAACATACATAACAAAGGAAAGAAAACATTAACAAACATCAGGCTGTGGATTTAAGGAAAAAAGTCAAGGAGAGGAAAGCTCTTTTCCAACATAAACATTAAAAAAACAAAACAAAGGACCTTCTGAAGTTTCCTTAAACTTCTCGCTGCTTTTCTTCTTCCTCCACTTCCAGGGTTTGAAGATCTTACCCAGGGTAGAGAACTTGCCCTTACGCTTGGGAGGAGGGGTGCCGTCCCCTGCCGTGCCCCCTTCGCTCCCTGTGCTGCTGTGCTGGTGGTCACCTTCATCATCTGGAGAAGAGACAGAGAATCAATCCCCTGACTGACCCGTCATTCACAGGGCATCTCAATGGCTCCGAGAAGCCTTGGGTCAAACAGTTTATGCAACTCAAACTTTGTGTAGTACAGAGTTTACGTAAACATTATATATAGCTTGCCACATCAGGATAAATTGTAATACTGTGCCACCACACAAGCACAACAAACATACCGTCCCATATATGCAGCTGTGTCCCGTGCACTGGCTTGAACTCAAAGACGCTCTCATGCACAAAATACTTAATACCGCAACCCTTCTCCAACCACAATATCAAAACATACTAAACTGCTGAGCCTCCTTAGACTCACTATTGTTTTAGACCCCAACGCAGAGTGTTTTCTGGCAGCTCTTGTGAAAAGACGACGGATCCCCATTGTGGACCTCAATCACATCTCAGCATGGTGAGCTGGCCAGAGGCCACTGCTTCCCCACGTTACACACTCACATTCCTATCAGGTCCAGCACTGCCAAGAGACTCACAATCTCACATCTTTGGCCCATCAAGTGGATGCTGAACATGGCTTTGAACATTCTGGTTGATGGGGCTGGCTGGGCCTCACTGTACTCTCTTTTATACACTGATGAAGAAGCTGTGCCTCCCATGAGCTACAGTACCAAACAATATTTGCCATTTGGAGAATATCTGCCTGTTTGGCTGTGAAAATTATGACTCACTGGGCCTCATTAACGAAATATAGATACATAGTCACTTTTAATCCAACCCATGGATGTACAGTTATCTTAGATAACTCAATCCAGAATCAAACCGTCTTGGCTAGAAAAAGCCCTGTGCAACCAAAGCGCTCTCAAACGCCAGAGCATCTGACATTTTTAGCTAGCTAAAAACACTTTAGTGGACATATGTTAATGCTATTTTTATTGTTTTATTTAATTTTTATATGGCCTATTTGTTTTTGTTTAGTTTTTTTCCATTTATGCAATATACCGAAGCCAAACCTGAGAAAATACTTTACACGTGCCCTATTTATGAATGATTACAGTTCATTAACATACGTTTTCTTTTGAATTGTTGTTGTTTGTGAATCCATAGGAGAGTTTTTGGGAAGGTCTGTTTTTATCAATCTGTTAGAATGGTGTCTGTATTGAAATACTTTAAAAATGTACTTCACTTAAATTCACTTTAAAGTATAAGTTTACTTCAAGAATAAAATTTTCTAATAATTTACTCACCCACATGTGGAAAGGTCACGTGAGGTTAGTTTGTCTGTGTACTCCGGTTCAAAAAGGTGGGATAGGGCTAAAAAAAACAAACTGATCACCCTACCCCACAGATTGTTTTGCTAGATAAGATCCTTATTCCTTGGCTGGGACTGTGTAGAGCCCTTTGAAGTTGCACTGAAATTGCAATTTGGACCTTTAACCCCCTGAGTTTCACTGAAGTCCGCAAAATGAGTTAAAATCCTGGAATTCCTTCCCTTAAAACCCTTAAGGTAAGTAAATTATCAGGACAAGTGAACTAATCCTTTAATAAATTTATACTTCAACTCAGGATAAGGATTCAGCAGATTGATCAAGTGACAGTAAAACCTTTTGAGAATACAATTGCATATTATTTACTACAGAAAGTATGACTAATAATAATTTATTTTCCAAGACTTAAAGACATCTGATATTTTCAGGTTTTCAGGCTGTTTTTCTTTCAGTAATGTTTTTCTCTATAAAACATGGCATGTTAATTAACCACAGATTAAAAGAAAAATAAAACCTAAAAATGACATCAAGAAACAATTCACTAATTCATTAGGTGGCTGTTAGATGCCTATAACCATCCTGATCCACTCCTAATCTGCAAAATGTCAAATTTAATAATTTAATAATATTTGTAAAGGGCTTCACTGTAGTCTTTGGCACAGAGCAGCCGACATTCAAATATTTGCTAGATCACTACCTTTTAGCTACTTAATACTTCTCTTACATAAAAATGAAAGGCATTTGAACAAAGCCAGTAAAAACAGAATGCCCCTTGAGACCCACTTTGTTGTGTATGATAAGTAAATATAAGCATCTAACACCTGCAACCCACAAATCAACAGGGTGGAAAACCCATTAAAGCATAGAAGGCAACTCACGAAGCTCAATAAACAGGTCCAAACTGCTCCTTAATTATGTAAACACCAATACGGTGTCCCCTATAACTAAATTTTAGTGTGTGAATGCATCAGTTTACCTGGACTCCAGCTGCCATAGCAACTTGTTTGAAAGCAGCAAGCCATACAAGTGTCCACTTCCTTTCCTGTTTGGCGTTTCCAAATCAATAAGAACGTGAGGGAAAATGTTGAAGTAGGAGGACGAATGGAAAAGCGGTATAATACGAATTAAAACTGACCATACATCCAACAGTTCAGATGGAAGACGGAGTCTGAGGAACAGACAGTGCCACAACTCCCAAAAGTGTGAGGACTCCCAGTTACATAAGAAGTGTAAAAGCCAGAATGTCTCACAAAGGGAAACACGGCCATCCGAAAATAAGAGCTGCACCCACAGACAGCTAAGAAACACCAACAGCCGACCACTCATCCATAATCAGGTCCTAAAAGCACAGGAGTCCCAGCCTTTGGAAAGACAATCAGCGAATGACGCACATCCACTGAGTTCGGTGAGAAAACAGACCAATGTGTTACGCAGAGACCATCCAGCTGCATTAAACTTGAGCAGCCTGAGTCAAGATATTAGCCCCTTAATGGATCAGACATCACTAATAGCGGCAAGATAAGTGAGCTAGTAGGAAACGGATCCGGAAGACGGGGCTCCAAATGATGCGCCGTGGAGCTAAAGATGTCACTTAGAGTGCCGGGAGTGAGGTGTTTAAAGAACGAAAGGCTGTGCATTAATGGAAGGGAGAGATTCAGTTTGCCTTGGAAAACAGAGGGGGGCGAGGCCTGGGAAACAGAGGGAGGAAACGGCACTCCACCCTGATCCTAAAGCGGGGCGAGAGAGGGGGAAGAGAACCAAAAACGACCCCCTCCCACTCACCACAGCGTGAAACAGGAAAACAGCAGATAAAAAAAACAAACACAATGGCATATCAATGAATGTGTATGTCAAGTCCATGCTACACAGACATTACTTCAGGGCATTGCATTAATATTTTTATTTTAATTACCTTTGAAAAGTTGGGGGCCAATAATTGTTTTTTTTTTTCATGTTTTTTGTCTCTTCTGCTAACGAAGGCTGCATTTATTTAATAAAAAGTGCAGTGCAACAGTAAAGTTTCAAAAGCCAAATTACTAATATATATATATATATATATATATATATATATATATACACACACACATGTATATATATATGAAATATATTAAACACAAAATAAAAAGTAAAAAATAAAAATAAAATAAGAATTAAAATAAAGTAAAAATAAAATGAAATAAAGAAATTAAAATGAAAAAAAAATCTATTATATTTAAATAAATATAAATTCTAAATATAATACAAAATATATATTACAATAAAATATAACAAAATAAAATAAAATACGACTTCTTAAAAAATAAAATAAGCAAATCAAAAAAATCAGATGAAATGAAACACTAAAACACTAAAATAAATACATCACAACACACAAAAAAGACAACATGAAATACAGGCAATTGTTAATTTTTAGAGAGAAAAGGTATATAATCTTGTGATGTGCTAAAATCTAAAAACAGGTACAGACAAATTGTATTGAGGTATAAATCTCTGCATGAAGTAGCTGCCAATACGCACCCTATAATACACAAATAAAGCTGAATCTGGACACATGCCATTTCTTCCCACGAATGATCCCAGTACTCTCAAAAGATGTTTAACTGTTTCTCAAAGGACATAGCACTGACTGCTTGTTCCACTATAATGAGTTTGGCTTACCCTCTATTGGCCAAGTGATTTGAAAGACCTCTCAGCTACATTGCCTAACCAGACTGAAACAATCGAGCACTTAAGCAGAACAGCACGAACTCAAAACCATTTTACACAGCCCCACCACATTACAGAGCAAAACATAATCCAATTGTCTTCTCATACTGTTCTTGCAATGTCCTCTGCATTCTGTCACCCACCACAAAGCATTTGTTGCACCTCTTATATAAAACAGATCCTTATGACCGATTAGTTGACTTGTCATTCAGGTAACCCACCAACTAGTCGACTTTGAAAACATGCCCAAACATGAGTGAACGTGCATTTGTACATGCAACTCCAGAGGCAGAGGCTTGAGGTGTATATGCTTAGCAGATGAGAGGAGGAGTGTGTAGGCAGTTGTGTTGTCGGAAATAAGGCCGGCATTCAGCCTGGAGCAGCTTGTTTCATTATGTAACAGTCTGTCTCCGCAGGGAGAAACCATGAAGAGTCAATCACTGCCCTGCCGCTACACACCACCCCCTTATGCATTGCTGTATATGCACAAATAACTACAGTCTCTCATTCCAGACAGTCTTGTTTTGCAGACGTATTTAACATATAGTTCTTCTTAAATCTCCACTTCAAATGATCAAAAAACCAACAAAAAAAAAGAGAGAGAAACATAAACCAAATAAACAAATTCACTTACCGACAGTTAGAATATCAGATGTGAATCTTAAGGAGATGTATTCTTGCAATCACAAACAGAGCAAATAAATTCAAAGACACAAATGCAGCTCAAAAAAGCAGCAGATTGCAGGAGTTGTAAAACCTGGACTATTTTTAAACTTGAAACGGCTTATTAAAAACGTAACACTTGAGACGAGATGCTCAAAAACCGCATGAGACATAATACAATTGCCAAAGACTACTAAACATGTATCTATGTATATGTATATGTATCCATCTATCTATATCTACATCTATATCTATATATCTATGTATATATAATTTTAATATTTAATATGCATTTTTAGCTAACAAATAAAAAATATGACCGTAAAAAGATTTTTACATTGCTAATACATATATAAACATACATACACACACACACAATAGTGATGCGTGGATGGCGGTTATATCCGCGGGTCAGGCAGGTGGGTAATAAAAAAACAAACATTTTAATTAATTGCGTATATATAATATATACGTAGTATTCCAGAATATGTATATAAACATATATACACATATACACACACATATATGTATATATATATGTATATATGTATATGTGTGTATATATATATATATGTGTGTGTGTGTGTGTGTGTGTGATCGGAAGAGCGTC
>JAUCMU010000032.1:3160907-3172352 GCA_032275025.1 Enteromius treurensis | reverse complement strand
GGCTGTCCACCAATGTTTACCATCCAACCTGACAGAACTGGAGAGGATCTGCAAGGAGGAATGGCAGAGGATCCCCAAATCAAGGTGTGAAAAACATCTTTCCCAAAAAGACTCATGGCTTTGTTAGATCAAAAGGTTGCTTCTACTAAATACTGAGCAAAGGGTCTGAATACTTAGGACCATGTGATATTTCAGTTTTTCTTCAAAAATATATTTTTTTGTTTTGAGAGAAATACATAGGCCTTTTGTGTACATATAAAAAGTGTTAGATCTTTGAGTTCAGCTCATGAAAAATGGGGACAAAAAGAAAAGTATTGCATTAATAATTTTGTTCAGTGTATATATATATATTTATATATATATATATATTAGATTAGATTATGGAAGTAAAATATGTTGTGAACAGCTTTTGATGTTATGATGTCATATTTAGTGAGATGCTTTTAAAACAATAAAACTGTCTGTAAGAGATGAGCTGCACTGATCTGAACTCAGGACTCTCATTATTCAGGAGCTGTGTGAGTGTGGCAGAAGTCATCAGTGAGCTGTGTGGAATAGAGAGTGCATCTTTGCTGAAGGTGAAAGATTGCTGCAGAATTTCCCCTCATCCAAATGAAGCGGGACAGAATGGAGTGAAGAGGAGCAGAAGCTGATTGAAGACAGAGTGCCTGAGTTACTGTGTGAGGTCAGTTTCATTTCACCCCAAAGAGAAAAAAATCAACACGGCCAGGAGTCTTCTTTAAACCTCCAAATAACTGGCAGAAAAACACTAAACAGTGGATGAGAGGACATCTACCTCTCTCACATCAGGATTTCGATCTATGCTTACTGTGTGACACTGAAACATGAAACATACATTTTTTCAATGATATTGCAGGAAACAAACAGATTTGGTGTAGTTGCCAGGGTGTTGCTATGTGGTTGCTAGCATGTTCTCTGTGGATGCCAGGCTAGAATATTGATAGGTGTCTATGCTAGTCATTAAAAGCAAATAAATACAGTAACCAAACACAGATCTGTTACAGTACGAAGAGAAACCACAACTGTCAGCCTTGAAAGACAGGATGCTGGCCTTGTTTAGACAGAAAGTCTTAAATAAAGTTTAGGAGATCCCTCATCATTTCTGACAGCTGCTGTGATGGATCTGAAATTTACATCACACATAACCTTGAGAGGAACAGCGGCCGGAGTGGCGACAGGCTGTACAATACAACAGCAATAAATGGAGCAATAAAAAGAGAGCGGGACTGGTGGTGGAGCAGGACTGATAAATGTGAATGGAGCAGATCGCGTGTGACTCGTTGTTGTTATTTTCCTCTGTCCCTGAATAGAAGATGAATAGAAAATCCAAATGCAGCTTTAGTTCTTAAGTTCCATCTTAGAAATAGCCATAGTTATGTACAATCAAGGATTGCATTAGAATGCAATGTTTTTATGATAATACATAAATTTATCTTATATTATAGAAATTGTGTACTTTATCTGCATTATATGTAGATAAAGTACACAATATAAGTTCTATATTACATTCTCATATTGTTTTCATGACAATTAAGCATATTAATTATTTAAAGTATATTTATTGAACATTAACATTGTACTGTAATACAAAAAAACATACTATACTGAGATATATTTTTTAATATATATATATAATATTGATTATTTTAATTAATTTTAAAGTATTTACTCTCATTCAGTAAAAAAAGTTACAAATAAAAATCAGTATGAAAAAAATCTGGGCTGTTTTGATGATTTTCACCGTCTCACCTCTGCTTTAGGAATGCTTAAATGTCCACGTTTGGTCAGAAAAGTGCATTTACCGAAGAGATGAATCTGTATTCATTCAATTGCATCATTTCTCCAGTTCTTTGATATTGAAATAGAAATGTTTTCGAAGTGCATATATAAATAATGTATATAGCTTTATCTACCTTTGATGTTCTGTGTTGAAGCCATTCGTCTCTTGCAATCAAGGTTGATGGTTTAGTAATTATACAACAGTAAACACTCTTTTATTCTGTGTGAAATGAAGGCAGGGGCTTTGAAATGTGAATGTTGTAAGTCGGCCTTGAATTAAGAATATGCGTGTCATGCACGCATTGCCATCGGTTTGAATAGCGTTGTCATGTTAGCATTTTTAGCAAACAAATTGATGAACGATGAATCATAATAGCTGTTCTGATCATGAGAGAATTAGACTTTGCTTTGAATGTAATTTTTTCTAAATATAAAAATTTAGATTTAGTTGTGTTTTGTAATAAGCAAACATTCAAGCAACCGAGTCACAAGATGCTGAATGGATGAACTACTTGGTTCCTGCACTTGAACATGAAAGGAGCCTGAATCCTGTTTTCCTCTCACGAGGACAGTTACGGCTGAGTCTTTACTTCCTGTCCTGCCACACCAAACAGATGAGTTTAAGTCTTCAGGGCTAAATATCACCACTACTGCATGTTCCCAAAGACTTAATCCCCATCAGCCATTAATGTTATTTTTAGAGCCCTCCGGGTCATCGTGAAACGAACAACATAAAGGGTGTCTAATGGAGATGCAGGGCGGAGGCGCTGAAATTGAATCTGCTTTAGTGCTGAGCTCACCTGAGGACTTGCAGAATTAAACTGAAACATTACATGAGAGGGAAAACAAGCTCTCCGTCTGACTATGTTTACACTGCACACACAGCAAATGACCTCACTTTCAGCCATCGCAGATGGAGACATGAAAAAACTCAACCAGATTTGCATTTCATAAGAGAAATAAAAAACAGGAGCACTAGGTGCTAGGTTTTCGTTTTTAGTTTAAGAGTTAGAATTTAGATTTCGCTTCTTTTCAAATGAAATGCTATACACTATACAACATATTTGTTGTTTGAAACACCTCTTCTTTTGCCAACAAGACTTAATATATCAACTAATTTTTCTTCTCAAGTGAATGTATCCTGATTTAAAAAGATATTTGTGCTGAAAAGACAAAAATGCTTAATTTATTAAGAGATTTAGAGCAAACCATAACCAGAATGTTTGAGGGACAAGGCTTGAAAGCTCTGTAATGAATGAATGAAATTAATTCTAGACCACTGAGGGAAGATACACACGCACACACAGTCTTTTAAATGACAGGAAGAGAAAACAAGGACACGGAGAGAAAGAGAGAGAAACACATGTGCACACACACATTGTGCCATGTGCTGTTCCGTCCGAGGTCATACCTGATTTAAAGGAGTGTGTGAGCATGGAGCAATTTTCATCAGAGCGTTTTCATTCTGAGATAAGCAGCTCCACACAACTGTGACTGTTTATTGCGTGTGTTGCCTTGAGGATCACGAGGAAGAGAGGAACGCTCCTCTTCCTCCACCCTCGTATGAATCTGCGCTGATTAGCTCTGATTGGAGAATCACAAGCACCTATGAAATGCCTCACTCATACCTTTAATGAACCGTGCAATCCGTCTCACACTAAAAGTCATACCTACAACACAAGCGAAATGCTCACACCTGGATATTACAGCACGCTGTATAAATATACAGTACGGTAAAGGAATATATCAGACAAAAATAAAAATTCTGTCATCGTTTACTCAACCTTGTATCGTTTCAAATGTGCTGGAATGTTTAGAGAAAGGAGTGTGAGTGTGAGCAGGGTGAACACATGATTTAAACATTTACATATTTAGTTTCTAAATTTGCATTATCGGGTCTTTTTATGAATGCTTTAGGATATGCACTAATGTGATGCAATATTCACCTCCCTCGTGACCTCCTGACCTCTAATCTTGTCTTTTATCTGGCTTCTACAGATTCAGAACTGAAAAACAGCACTCATGTCAGTGCAGGACTGCAACTAACGTCTCCTCTGAGGGCTTGGATGATGAAATGTCTGGCCTAGATCTACAAAACACCCAGATGTGCCGTCCCAGGCTGGGACAAAAAGGTTATGAATAAAACATGATAAGAACAAACAGAACAACTGTCTGGAACAAACTCCTTCAAAGAACCATACTAGGGATGAAGGTTTGAACTATAGAGGTGATTAAATTACAAATAAATGTTTGCATTTTTCATGTTTGTTCTTTAATACATGTGTAGATCAGTCATGTAATGGAAAATGATAAACCTTTTTAATATGAAAATGTTTATCTGAAAGGTGTCTCAGGACAGGTCACATCATGTCATGTCAGAAGGGTATTATTTTAGTCATGCCCAAGCACAGAATCTGAACATGCAGAACCAGTAATATAAAATAATTTATTACTTATTTTTAATAATTATCTATAATTTAACAATAATTCAGAACTTCCTGTGAAATCAGGTAATTCAGTCTGGGTCTAGTGACTCATTATTGGATATTGGTCATCAGTTTAATGTTCAGTGCTGCTTCTCTGCCATAATGCCCAGTCATCCCAATGCTGAGTGAACAAGCTCAGTTTATGTGCACATCTGGAGACCTGCACATCAAATGACATGGCAGCGCTTGAAATTAGCACACTTTTTGAGAGGATTAGAATGTTTTCTGAATAAGCCATTCGGCTCAGATTATCCACCAAGAAAATCTCCATTTTCCCTGTGCATGCCTTTAAAATGATTGCCCTGAGAAGATTGGAAACCTTTAATCTACCCTGAGGTAGCTGACTGCATGATGGCAAGAGAGAGAGAGGGTTTTTTATTCTTGCAATGCAGAGGTTTCCATCTGACAGATTACTGTGAGGATTTCAGAGATTTCAGTGTTACAGACCACTGTTTTTAACAGTACTATATGTTTAAAGTACGCTTAATAGTTTTGCGTTTATTTTAGCACCACAGAACTTCTGTATCGACCGATCTGAAAGGGAACTATACATTTTAAAAATTTTAACTTTTGACTGATGTTGGACACCTTCCACCATTAGCTAAAGAGTTCTCTGCCACTGACCCTCACGAGTGCCTCTTTTCAAGTGCAGCGGTAACCCCTGTAACTTTTCTCCACAGGAGGTCATCCCGTCTGCGTTTGTCAATTACCTCCTGTGATATTTTGCACACCTTTGTGTCCCATGGCCTCCCGTCCCCCCTTTCTGATGGACTGAAGTCAATTAAGAGCGTATCAGAGCTTTCAACGAGAAGAAGAAGAGGAAGAGATGGGAGTCAGTGACCTCACAGCAAAAGACCGAATCAGGTAGAGGGAGGCGTGTGTGACTGAAGTCTGAGCAATACGTGATGGATTTCCCGGTTGCTGGTTTGATGATAAATATCAAAAGACCATTTATTAAAGCTTGGGTGAATGCAGCAATGCTCCATCAAAGATCTGTCTCCTTGTCTTCAGATGAGATTAACATCCTACAGTGAAGAAAAAGCATGTTTTATTACATTTTTTGCATATTCAGTTGGGTTTTTTAACCACACCAATTGATTTTCTTATCACCATCAAGATATGTTTTTTTTAATGAATTACTTTTTATTATTACTTTCCATTATTCCAGTATGTAATGTTGATTACATGCCACAACAAGTTTACAACAAACTCCAGAGCTACCCAGTTATCACTTTAGGGAATATGGTGTTGAATAGAGATGATTTTTTTGCCTTTAATCTTTCATTTCCTAAAATAAAAGCTCACATGTAGATTGCTGTATAGTATGATAAAGGCAGCATCTTAAAAGCAAGAACCTCGTTATTTGGAATACGATAGCACTTCTAACTATTATAACACAATATTTTGATATGCATCAAGCTATTTTCTTTGTTTAAATGTCTGGGACATATGATTTAATACTTTGCATATGGGTGTTTTGGTCAAATAAATATATAATTTGACTTTTGATCAGACAGTTGCAGGGTTCAGTCCTGCCGAAATTGATGACCGGGAGTCTGTTAGATGTTAACTAAAGCATGCAGCAAGGGCACAACCCTACCTTTTTATTCATGCATTACTCATAAAAATAATGTTCTTTCATGAACTGGGTTGTTTCTAAAATGTGCTATAAATTTCTATCCATGACTAATTTTTCTTGGGAAGTAAAGGTGTGAGCATTTAGCAATGTCTTACTTGTCTTGGGGGGGAAAAGGTTAACTAAACCATAATGTTGCATTGGTTATTTCAGGTGACATCACTAATGTGGGCACTTCTGAGTTTTTGTTTTAGCTGGTCTCGCTGCCTTTCCAGTCAGATGTTCGGCCTCTATTTTATTTTGATCAACTGCGTTCTGATTTTTGCCCAACAAACTGTGTTGTTCTAAACCTGTCTTATAGCTGTTGAACACCAAAGAAGATATTTTTACAAATGTTTGTAACAAAAAGGCTGAATGTAGCTGTTAACTGCAATTGACCTTCAAAAAACCTTATTTTAATTTAAATGTTACTATTTTTATGCCAAGCATATATATATATATATATATATATATATATATATACACATTTCAATTCATACAGCTCACATTCATTCATACTTGCCCAAGGAAAGTTGGTCACTTTAAGACAATATTAAAGATAAGCCAGTCAGTCTCTCCAGCTCTTGGAGTCGTGATGTACGGGTCAGCACACGAAGGATGTTTTCGCTCTGTCTCCTCATCTCTTATCAGCAGAAGCTAGAGGATATCTCACGACGTGATCAGAAAAAAAGAACACGTGATTTTGTGGCGCGCACGACTAGTTATAGATGAGTGTAGTTTGGATGAGATAACCACTGTGGTTTATCCTGGGGTTTAAGTTCCTGGACCACCATTATTACCCTGCCAGTGATAGTAATGGTTAAAATGCGATTTTTTTTTCAATAAGACTGAACATGGATTGATGTCTACGTCGGCTTTGCATAGTCTCCTTCATCCTTGTCCTTCAACGAATGGTTAATGGCTAAAAAAGACCCCAACCTATTATTCTGCAAAGAAGTTGTCCTTTTCCTTTAATATTTCATACACATTTCAGTGTTTTGTGAAAGTTAGACCTTCGAGTAGCTTAAAATGAGGATTCCTCACCGCGCTCCCTTCAGCAATAGTCTGCGCGCGCTCTCAGTGGTGGAGGTAAGCGCGAGCGAGTCCTTATTTATATAGTTGTCCTTATTCTACCTTGAAAAAAAGGATGCAAAACCCCCACGAAACCCGTTTCCAGGTCAACATGGGGTTAGACTCGCTCGTTCCGATCTTGAACGCGCTCGCGTTGAATCCCCCGGCCACCCCCAGCATACAAAATTAACGCGCGTGTTTGGAGCTGGTGAGGAAAATGCTGATGCGTTGACGTCAACGTACATTTGATCGGTTCGTCCGCGCGTTTGACGCTTAAGACCGCTGAGGGATCTTTATTACTCTTAAGGACTTTTTTATGGACTCGAACTATCGCCGCAAATGTCTTGCTTGTGGAAACGTTTTCTTGGAGAGCGACATGACTTTGGGATTTTTGCATATTATGAGACATTAATCAAAACGACGTGTAGGTTACGACAGTAGCCTGCTGAGGGATTTTTCGTACTCTAGACGACTTTTTATGGACGCGAACGATTGTCGCAAGGATAGTGTTAATGTGGAAATACTTTTTTTGGGTAACGCTGTATTTGTGGATGTTCTGAATAGGCTTTCATTTAGACGCAGGTATGTTTTTAGTGTTATACTCAAAACTCCTATCATAGGCTACTGCACCATTTTTCATTTAAAGAACGTTTGTTTGAATTTTCTCTTATTAAACGAGGAAATAGCTACGACTTGCCTATAGCAAACAAACTCGACTGATCAAGAAAAACACATCAGTTTATGAGACACTTTCGTGGAAACGTTTTGATTAGGATGAAAGCTGTTCATTTTGTGTTTCACGTGCACGCAAACGATCATCGCATACGTGGAATTTGGGAACGTTCTAAATAGAATACTGCGTACTTATTATTTGTACGCAAAGCTCGTACTGCAGAACACTTAGTTCTACTTTATCTCATTAAAGAATACAATGTAGAACTTATGTGAAAGCCTACTGAATTTGGGAATACTGTTGTGAAATGTTATGTATAATTCTAAAACTGCAGTTTTTTTTCCAAATCATTTTAACATTCGCAAGTTGCATCTTCTTAAACCAGGACATTCATGCATGAGGAAACTGATATCCGCATTTGGATAAACTGAACGAGACTTCAGGAAGAGTTTGGCTCAACTACATCCACTGGTGATGCCGGAGGTCACTTCCACCAGAAGTGATAGGCTAACATCCAAAGGCATTATGTTTTTATGCAACACCACAGCCATCAAGGACTGGAGCTATTTTCTCTCTCAAATCTTGCCTCTCGTGAATAAATCAGCGGGATTTGTTCACGGGAGTATGGACCGGGTGGAGGCGGTGACGAGCACCATGGTGACGGCTCTGGAGCCTGACCTGAGCGGGATGAGCGCCAGTCACCCGCCGCTCAACTCCAATCACACGTCCGGAATGGAGCACGTCTTTCAGTACTCGTACTCCGAGAGTGACCTGCAGTACACAGACTACAGGACGCCGCCGAGGGACTCGATACCTCTGCCCAAGGCGGTGCTGTATCTGGTGATGGCCGCGCTGGTGGTGGTGGCCGTGGCGTACGCGATCGTGGGGCACCTGGTAAAGGACCTCGTGCATGAGTTTGTGGGTAAGTGTATTTGATCAGGCAAAAAACTCTCCTACTAAAGCATGTATTTGGGTGTTATGGCTAGTAAACTAATGTAATGTAACTGGCTTTTTAAAGCAGCTGGTTTCCCCAGTCTAAACCAACAAAGGTGCTTAACCCCTCTAAAACCAGCCATATAGTTTTCTTTTAAGGTTTCATTACGGCCATGTATTTGTGCATTTTGACTGCATTTATAACAGCATACTGAAACATTGCAATGTACACTGCATCAGTTTTATACATTCCAAATGGTCTAGCCAGCAGATCAGTCTATTCATGCTGGACCACCTAAGGTTGTCTAAAGCTGTTTTAGCAGATCATTCATATCTGCAGCTTATTCATCTGCAGTCTGGTCATTTTATTGTGAAATTGTTTTCTGTAAGATATAGTTTGTGTTTGGCTATTCATTTTTAACAGTGAAAAGCAGGAATGTAATTATTTGCATCAGTTTTTTACATTGCACCTAACCCCCCCAGTATGCGAGTGTAATGGACTCATAATGGCACACACAACTGTTTGCATCCATTCTGGCATGCAACTCTGTTGACATTCACATTTTACATTCACCTCCACAAGCATCCCGAACCATTCTTTTTCAAAGCTCGTGTTGAGTATCCGGAAGGGGATGAAAAGAATTACATTTAATTCCATCAGTCTCTCACTTCTGTTTTTCAAAGACCTTGACGTTTACCTGAAGCGATGAAGCAGGCAGGTCACACACACACACAAACACATAGGAGAAGCAGAGCGTGGGCATGAGCACTCAACAATACCTGAGAGCTTTCTCCAAAAGCCCTGGTTACACAAAGTACTCTTCTGTGGATGGTGCTCTGTGCTTTTGTGTCGGTTCTGAGAGGTGTAAATGTGAAGATCATGGGTTTGGTGTGATTCTCACTGTAGCATTTCTCTCTACAGGGTCAGACAAGGAGAAAGCTCACTTTTACTATACAGTAGATGTTTTTATCGGGCACACGCATCTGGACTGAAGTTAACTTCCAATCTGTTTATCGGTCTGGTTAGTGCCACCGGCTACAAACGCAGCTAATGATGAGTAATGAAGTTGGTTCCAGGTTATGGTGCTGTGGGATGTGTTTCCCATACATTCCTTTATTTGTGGCGACATTTTTATTTCGTCCTGCATGAAAGGCAGTGTTTGTAAGCTTAGAGCTGCTTTGTCTACAGCGTTACTGGGACAACCACTATTTCTCATGCTTAAAGCACCTCCTGCTGGAGGAGAATGCATTGAATCCGTTTTGTCTGATAAGGTAAATAAGGTTAGGTTTTTCTTCAGAATTGACTTTTGTGCCATTATTTTTCTAAGTGACAGCAGTTGCTTTTTGTTTCTTTGTGGACAATAAAATGCCTTGGGAAAAGCGGAACCACGAAGAATTCTCAGATATCATCTATCAACCACCCAGAACTCCCTAGAAACCTCTTAGCAACCACTCAGAACATCATAGAATAGCAGCAGGGAATTTTACATGCACTGAAAATGCACCGTGAATCATTTTAGAGTTGGTCTGGTCAAAAATAATGCTTATCAGTCAAACGGTTTATTTATTTATTTGCATTTGTCTGGAAGGGGAAAAATAGTTTAAATAGTATTTTCACTTGATACCAGTGTAGAACACATACTAGCTGCCGCATGACTGCAGAAATTACTGTGGTTTTTATTTAGGTTTTTTATTTGATCCTGTTTTTATTGCATGCATATTTTAAAAATACACCATATTAAGCATTAGTCTTTCAAAGCTGTCCTTACATAAACTTTAAAAACTTTAAAAAATTAACCATTTTAAAGATTAGATCAACTGCAAAACATGTATAAAAAAAGTCAGTGCAAATAGTGCATGCAGAGCCATTTTTCTTACAGCATGAGAACCTTTTTTTTTTTTTTGTATTTTAAAAATCCTTTTTAACGTGATAATCCTTGATTATCATACATTTGTATGTGGAAAGTTTTTATCAGTCACATTTGTTTATATGCACCCTTCAGAGTCAAAGGTGAATGCATTTAGTACAGCCTTTAACTGCATATACATGCTGGTTTCAATTAGTGTTCAGCTTAATGGAGGGTTCAGACTAGATGATGGTACCTTACAGTTGTATGAACCATTAATCAAGTAGCACTTGATTCGCAATAGGTGAACTGCAAAATGTTTAATTAATGCAGTCAGACAGCTGCCTGGGGCTTATATATAATGTGTAGAGTGTATTGCGTTACAGAACGAAATGCTGTTGTTGCTTCCTAATTGGAATATCAATTTAGTTTTCATGAATTGCGAAGTACGATCCGGACGTGCATGACAGGTTTAGTGAGATTCACCCAGCTTGTTTCGCAAAGGAGAGCTGTATATCATTTAAGTTTTATTGAATTTTTGAAATCAGACCTGTTAATCAAGACCTGGTCTATTTTTTACTTTATGTCCTTGAATAATATTGTGTGTAATGTTTGAATGATGAGTCTGTGAAAGTGTGCATAGCTCACCAAAGTCTTGGTGCATTACTGTCATATCAGATGTATGTGCTTGAGTGCATTGCATATGAATATGTATGTTCATCTCAAATGTGTGTGATTTCTGCATCTCTGTCAGGAGAGATTACTATGGTTTAACCTCTCACTTCTGCTGCCAGAGGCTGTTTACTGCCATTTCTTGTGTAGTGTGTGCTTCCTATCATGTTTTTAGTACAATTTTGTATTTTTTGCTATTAAAGTTCTTTGTTACCTGAAGAAATGTTTGCCATCCAAATTAAAAGGCCCCTTAAACAGAATTTACCTTCCAGAATTTTTAACCCTTTGCATGCACCAATAACCCCATAGGTGGTACCATTTGAAAGCTTAGAATCTCTATTTTATGCA
>JAUCMU010000032.1:3077331-3093300 GCA_032275025.1 Enteromius treurensis | reverse complement strand
TCCTATTCGTCGGTCACCGACGTGACGTCTCCGTTCCCTTCTTCAGGGAACGAGGGTTACAATACGTAACCGAGACGGTCTTAGTACTAAATATTCGGCTCCTTTTATTTGTAGGTGAACAGTGATAAAGTCTACTGGCAGCGCAAAAGTAACGGGACCTTCACTGTTATTCGGGTTGACAAGAGTGCTGTAGGTCACTGTATCAGCACCAAAGCTGTTGGCTCGGATGAACGTGTCGACATTACACACCTCTACAAATATGCAGAAGGTGAAAATCCTCATGAAATTATGGTTTCAATTGAGATATTTTCACTTACACATGATGAAATTGAATTAATTATTTTATAAATGTTATTACATTGTTATTATTAATGTAAATGAATCACTGGTTACAAAGTCACTTGGTTTAATCCAGATTGTCAGTATCCAAATATATAAACCAACACATCTTTAATTTAATTTTTTAACGGAGGAGTAGGCTTGTCAATGTCAAAATTATGAATGTAGAACAATTAAAATGCGACTAATGTGCGGTAAATCAAAATTTAAAACATAAAAACTTAATGTCAATATAATTTAATTTAATTTAATATATGTCAATGTCAAATTAATCACATAGCACAATTGTACAAATATACTGTACATTTTTACACATTTTGTTTTTTACATATTATATCCTACAACAGCATAACATGTTCATTGGTTAAAAGTTTTAAAAAAACGAATCTTTAGGATTTCTAAATTATCTATTTTATGAATATGTACACTAAAAATGAGACTTAGGACTAAATATTATGTTCATCGCTCTGGTTTCTTTGGTCAGGTTCGGGGGAGGAGCGCACCGCTGTGGAAACAGCCTGTAGATACGGGTCCAAACGGTCCACCTACTCTCCTGCCGGTGACAGTGATGTGACGCTTGACATTACTATGGAGGATAAAGGGCTATGTGTTGGTCAGGATGCTGTTCTGAACATCGTTCTGAAGAACAACAGCAGCTCACCTCGCAGTGTCATTCTCTACAGCCAGGTGTCAGCCACGTACCACACTTCAGTTAACAGGACCTTCCTGAAGAAAGACCAGGCCAGCCTTGAGCTCAAGCCTCATGAGGGTGAGACATGATAGAATGGATAATGAACTGAATACAACACTTAACTACAACTGCTCACCAGCAGAACAACACATTAACAATGCAAAACAGCTGAGATATTAAATAATCATTACAAACTTTTTATTGTTGGAAAGGTCTATTTTTAGGACTCCTAAATAGATATTTTAGCACTTTTTTTTGTTAAAGAAATATGTAAAGTAATAGATTTATTTATGACCAGTGCACCTAAAAGACAGTTCAGACCTCTGTCACAAAAAGCCTTTCATTGTTCCCCTTTTCCCTATCTTTAAAGTCGGACACTGCATTAGCATGGAGATGGTACATCAAAACCAAATTACAAAATGTTTTCATCCTTGAATTATAGATGTTTTGATTTGGATAGAGCACCATAATGTCTGTGTTCATAAAAGTGACAGTTAAGGGAAAAGTTTTTAGCAGTTTAAATAAAGCTTGAAGTAAAATATACATTAGATGAAAAGAAAAGAAAAAAATCTGTTATTTGCGTAGGCAACGTTTTATACATCTAAGTTAAAGTAAACCCATAAAAACAAATGAAAGCTATTCAGAAATATTTAGAAAATATCTTTTTTTAATATATTTAAAAAAAAAAAACACTATAAAATAGATGAAGTATACTACATCTTCATTAATATAGTGTTGTATACTAAATTCTTGTGAAATTAAACAAATATACTCAAATTGTAATGCAAATTAGAAATGTTGCTTTTGCAACTAACAGACATAAGCTAAAGTACTAAAATGATAATTAAAACTGATATAAAAATTGTAGAAATGTAATAAACAAAAAATAAAAAATGATATTAAAACTATTTAGACATATAATAAAAATTGAATGAAAATATAATATATTAGTAAATATTTAAATAGTAATAGAAATGTACAAAATGGTAATAAATGATACTGCAAAAAATACTGGTATGTTGTTACACATTGTCAAAGACAAAAAAATGTATTCTATTTTTATTTAATATGGTAACTCAGACTGTAATTAAGAAAAAAAATGTCTGAGTCATAATGTTTTTTGACATATTATTTATGTACTATGATTCTTTTGGCTTTCTAGTCCAGTCTATGGAGTGGTCGCTGCAGTATGAGGACTATAAGGATCATCTGGTGGGTCATGCAGCCCTGATGCTCACTCTCTCTGGACGGGTCACTGAGACTGGTCAAACTCTGGCCAAACAGTTCAGCTTCAGGCTACGCACACCAGACCTCATCATAACTGTGAGTTCACATGACTCAATGTATATTGAGATTACACATGATATTATCCATCGGGGCTATATTGCATCAACGTGGCTTGTGTTGCATGTTATTTTCTTTCTTAGCCTGTAAGCAGTGCTGTGCTGGGCAAAGAGCTGAAAGTAAAAATCAAGTTCCAGAACCCACTGCCCTGTGTGCTGAAGAACGTCATATTCCGGATTGAAGGACTGGGAATGCAGCATGTCAAAACCATTAACTATGGGTAAGAAATTCATTTGCAATGACTGAATCAAATTTATAACTTTTACATTTATATTTTTGAAAATAACCTTTTTTTTTCATACTTTCAGTGATATTGCAGACCAAGCCTCAATGTGTCTGACAGAGACAGTTGTTCCCAAACGGTCCGGCCCACAGAAGCTTCTAGCAACTCTTGACTGTCCTCAGCTCACTCAGGTGCATGGAGTCACAAACATCCTTGTCAAAGATCACTGAATAATCTTCACTTCATCTAATCAGCGCAAACATCTACATTCTTAAAGCATTTTGAAAACTACACTGTGGCTTCAGCATTTCAGTATGAGTATGTGTTTGACCTAATCTATGCAACACAAGCGAGGTACAAATCCTAGTAAAGCCATAGTAAAGCCTTTTCTTGTAAATTTATGCCAATCAATAAAAGGAAAACCAAAACTTTTTTGTGTCATCATTGGTGGCTCTCAGTTTAGTAATTAACCAAAACCACAGCATCTAGCTGGTTATAAGACTCAAACAGCACTGAAACAGGGTGGAATAAAAGTGTTTCAAAAATAAAAACCATGAAAACATCCACAAAAATAGAGCAGTTTTCATATTTCAGTTTACACATTAGCATTTCAAAAGGTCATTGATTTTATTCTACTACAACATCTAAAACTGTTAAAATCAACCTAGGATCATTAGAAATACGTGCCTCTTCATACAGCTCTGCAAAACTGAAAGACGTAGCTATACATACGAATCACTGCAGTTTCCAGATGAGATGATCACTAGAGGCAGTAAAACAAAAGTATAATTTACAGGATTTTTTTTTTAAATGTTAATAATCATAAAATTAGTTGCGGAATGTTATATTAAAATTTTAACATCCTTCATGATCTGAATACTGATACTGAATATTGTCATCACAATATTTTATGTTGATAGCTCACGTGATACAGCGTAGCCGTGGTGAAAAAAACTGGTTTGAATCCTGTGTAAAACGGTTCAACAAAATGGCTCAAATCAGCGAATAAATCTTTACATTACTTTTGCATTTCTTAACACTATTGGGTAAGTTTAGGTTTGGGTTTAGTTAAGGGGATATTTCCAACATGACATAGCATTAATCTTTTGCAACACTCACTGAATAATTTAATTCTGAACGGCCACAAAACGTACCTCGAGCAGCATTACAAATACCTGCACCAACCTAATACAAACGTGCCACGGTTACATATCGTATTAAAAGTGTGTTTTAGCACCACACTCTAGACATTTCACTTTGAAACTGCAGCGAAACGTCCAGTAAGGTACATAATTATGGGGTTGCAGAAATGTATGTAGAGGCACATATTTCCAATGAGCCTGGGTTGGTTAAAACCATTGCATCCTCAAGCTTTATATTTCAAATAATGATACATAATCAACCCAGTTCAGCATAATCATCTGTCTTTATACTGTAAATTTACACACACACAGGCATTTACGTGTTTAAAGCAGTCACATTTATTGGCCTCTTCTATGCACATTTACTAAACAGCCAGACAAGCTGGCAAACGGTTTTAGAGACATTTTACAATGGGACTCTCCACAAAGATAACTAAAAAATAAATACAAGACTCAAAAGTGTTGCACAGATCAAAAATATACAAAGGCTTATAATTAATGTAAACTTTGAAAACATTTTACATAAGAAACACCCTGGAAACGATTTTAAAAGGTATTCTATTTACAAGTTTTTACAAAAAGAATTAAAAAAAAATAATAATAATTTTAGTTGCTTGAAGACTTCAGTCTAGTACCAGAAGAGAGACCACATAACTTGTGTTGTGTGTTAAGTACAGCTAGTGTTTGTCTGACTCTGAAATACTTTGGTACACAAATCTTTGCATGTTACCATTCGCCAAGCATGCTTTAACTTGATCAATATGAGATTTCAATTCATAATTGCTTTTGCTATGTGTTAACTATTCCTGATTAAATAACTTTAGGTACAGCAAAAGACACTGTGAAAACCTTCAAAAACATACTAAACATCAGTGCAAATTTTAAGGTTGGACTTTACAATGTTGGAATGGTAGCTTACATTGTCTTGGTGATGGATAGTGAAAGTCTTTGCCAACTTATAGATTGCTCTAGTTTGTAAATGTGTGTTTTTCCCTTTGTATAACATTGTTACCTAAAGCTAGTTAGTTGTTCGAATAGTTGAGGACAGCTTAAATACTTGATCCAAAGACTAAATCTCACCAAGCAAGGTGAATTGCAAACACACCAGAAGGTCAATGGTACAAAGGAGAAAAATGCCAAATACACCACTGGACACCATTAGGTTTCAAAGGATCATTAACAGAGTAGCTTATGCCATTTTTTTTCTCAATATATTATTTATAAGTGGTTTTATTTTTAAATTCGTCTGTCTTTTGAAACCAGTGTTTACCCACTAAAGCTTAACCTCTGAAAAGAAAACATAAGTCCATAAATCCATAAATAAATCTGCAGTCATTAATTTATCAAAGCCCAATATTTCATAAAAGCCAGCAAGACACTTTAGTACCAAAATGAAAAACACGAGGTGGCTCTTGGAAACCGATTTTAAAAAGAAGCTGAGCATTAACCAGTTTTTTCATTTGTCCTTTGCAGCCTTTTTTTCACAACCTCTTTCCTTTGATTTGCATCCTTTTCAGCACATTCTCATATGCACAGATTTATTTGTTGCTCCAGCAAAAGAAAGTCTTTATAAACACACAAACCCTCTTACTGCAGACTTGCTCTGTCCCACAGTCTGACGTGACTCTACACCTCTGTAGTCTTTCTTTGGATATTTTACTGCCTGTGCTACAAACAGCAAAAGCATTGAGAAAGGAATAGCTTTTCCATCAGTTTCAAGGACGATACCAAACTTTAAGTCCTTCTCGTAACTTTCCTCATTGCCCTCTCAGCATTGCAAATTCAAACCCAAAGCAACACAAACCGCAAAAGCCTCCTGACCAAAAGCACTTCCACTACACACTTCTAAAAACTTCTACTTATCCTTCTACAATATTATTCCGCCATAGTCCATTTACTACATATAAATGTCTTTGAAAAAGATTGTCAAGAGTTGTTTTGATCAGATTTTTGACAAAAACAGCTCATGGCCTTACAAATCTGATGAGGCAAAATCCTTGATACGTAAAAAAATGATGTACCAATATCGGCTCCTCTCTTAAGTTTTATTGCATGCAGTTAATTTGATCTATTAAAGTGAAATATAGAAAAGCTACAACAACTGCGGTAGAGGCATAATTTCAAGTTGGCTGTAAAACGCTTGCACAGTATTAGTATTAGTCCTGCTGTGTGGGTCAGTGATCAATAACAAAAAAAAAATCACTTCACAAAGAGCAGAATTATATATATACTATAGAAACAATTGGTACAGTATTCACAGAATACGTTTAGTGCCTGTGTTGTAGCTGTTGTCATTTTTCTTTGATCAATTTATTGAAATAGAAACAATGGGTTGATTTTTTTAAAAGAAATTTGCTTAAAAAAGATAAATACTGAATGAAAGGGAAGAATTGTGTGGTCATTAATTACAGCATTGCTTTAAAATTATTAGATGGTTCATTAAAAAGCTCAATATCTTAAAAATGCCAAATATGGACACAATTTGCCTATTACCTTCTCAAGCTAATCTCATTAAAAATACATACTTTTTTTTTTAAATGTATATTTTGTATATAGATATTTATTTTCATGTTACTTTTTCTTTTGTGGCATTTTTGTAAGATTTCTTTAAAATGTCAAATATTTTTTCAGTACCAAAAGAAGTGCAAAATAGTGGTTGGTCATCAGGATATTCCAACACAGCTACATTTCTTGCCCAATAAGATCCAGTTGCGGGCTAACTCGAAAGCACTTAGCCCATTTATGCTACAGCTAACTATACAAAAGGCCACTCTTTGATTGTCCCAAGCTGTCTGCCATAAACAGTTTGTGAGTAAGGTAAAAGAAAGATTTTCCCTTCTTTTAATACCATCTGGACCCATTTTCACAGTTACCCCAGTACAGTACTGTTTTTATCTTTCTAGACAATGGTAAATGTGTCTGACAAAAAGCATCTGCAATTGATTTACTGTGAATAATTACAAAGTGATGGATTTTTCGCATGTAGCTTTCTCCCCCCTTATTTTAAAATTAAAGGTATGCAAACAAAGTATTCACATAAAATAAATATATTCATGGAAGATATTAGAACACCACTACTGAAAATCATTATTAGAATGTTTTGTTCTTTTTGACACAAAATGGTACAGACGCTACGTAGCTTGTTTACGGTCTTCTCGAGAACAGAATTGAGCATGCCAAGAGCCCAGCATTATTTACTTGATGTCAAAGAATGTGGTGTCTAGACTAATTCTAAAAGTCATGATGCATTTTTCAGGAGGAACGGTCATCGTGTGGGCTTCCATCTGAGTTCTCTGTTTCCCCTTCTGATATGGCCTGCATGGGAGCAGTGTACAGTCGACTGCGTGTACTGTAGCGGCTGCTGTTGGCAGCTGGCGGCATCCTTGACCGGCCTTGTCTAGTTGAGGCAGATGTGGGAAAAGCTTTTGGGGAAAAGCCCTCAGCATAAGATTTGGGAAAGGGACTGGTCATTTGCTCGGGAGTTCCCTCTGGAAGTTGCTGCTGTAAAGGAGAAAGTGGCTCCTCAAATGGTCTAGAACCCTCCATTAGGAGCTCACCAGGGCTTTTGGGTGCAACGGGGCTCTTAAGGATCTCTGTAGCTGACATGCGATAATTGGAGTCGGACCGACTTCCCTTTTTCAACAGCAGCAGTTTGAACTCTTCATTTGAGGTACTGGACTTTTTGGCACTCCTGTAAATTGGGCCTGGGGTTCTCTGAGCCCCAGTTTGAGTAGATGGACTTACAGGCATGTTTGGGGTGCTTGGTGAGGTTGCAGGATTAGTAGCAGAGCCATTCCCAGAAACAACAGCTAAACGACTCCGCACTGACATTTCTCCAGAATCTTTCCTGCCCAGCATTTTTCGTTTTGACCTGAGATGGTGAAAAACAAAACAAGAGACAATCAACATTTTGTGAGTTTCAGTACTTTCTCAGATCATTAAAATCTACCAGATAAACACACCTGTGAATCATGGCAAAGAGATCCTCTGTGGTGCGACTTTTACTTGGTGAAAGAAAAACGCTATCATCGTCAGTTTTGGATTCGTCTGTCAGAGGAGACACAGTTGAATCGCTTGGTGTGGACTCTGAAATAAAAAGTCATTCCAATTCAAAATATCTGAACTTTACACAAAATGGCAGCTAATATACTTGATAATAGAAATATTACATGAACAAACCTTTGCTGAAATAGTCCTCTGTGTCTGGTGTTGAACCTTCCTCTATAAGTTCCTGTGAGGCACTTCTGGTTGGAACACCTGATGTTACATATTCTTCTCCAGCACTGCTGATTAGATAAGCTTGCAATGTCTCTGATCTTTGATTTACAATATCAGGCACTTGGTCAAAACTATCTGACCTCTTTCCTAGACCATTCTGACCAGGGCTTCCCTCATTTGGCTCAGATGTCCATGGCTGGATTTGCTCCACTTCCAGACTACTCTGGGAAAATAAATGATTTGAGGTGCTCACCTCTTCTGCAACTTCTCTAGAATTCGCAGACACCACTTCATCCATGTTCACCTGTTCAGATGGGGCTTTAAAAGCAGTCATGCTCCAAAGAGGTGAAGGGGCTAATCGGTCATATCTATTTCTTGCACCAAAATGGCTTGCTATACTCTTAGCATCTACTGGGGTAAACAGTGATTCACAATTGTCCTGAGAGGAGGTTTCTGTGAGAAGGGGTCTATAGGGTGGAGGCTTCCTAGTTTCATGGGTTTTATTGTGAGTAGGTGGGGTAATGATAGTCACAGTGGGACACTTAGGCCTAGTGCTAGTATCGGTTATTGGTCGATCATGGCTCCCTTCTCCAGACTTGCCAATGGAACGTAGTTGAACTGAACGAAGTACTGTAGGAGTGATGGCCAAGGGACTAGTGACTAACTCATCACTTGAAACTGAAGTTGCTAGACTCTCACGCTTGATTTCCGCTGAAGCAGCTACTTTTTGTTTGCTATGGTGAAGGATGTGCATCTGGTTTTTGTGAACTGAAGGCCTGCTGACATTGGGAAGGGCACTTAGGTCAAGATGGGAGGGAGGTATGATTGGCAATTCCAGGTCCCTTTTGGATGAGTACTGCTGCAAAGAAGCAAGTGAAGACTTTCTCTCTGGGACTTTGGGTTTCCTTTTGCTACCAGTAGGGGACATTGGGTGAGCATTTGGGAAGAAAGCCGATGGAAGAGATGATGTCGGTGTTTCTGACTGGCTTGAGTAGCCACTGGAAGGTGAAGCTAGACCTACCAGCTTTTCTGGCGAAGGCAATCTAAACTCACTTTCCACCGATGGTAATGAAGGAGTGGTGGCCCTAGATCCTGACTGGGAAGTCTGGGATTCAGAGCTCTCTTGTGACTTAATGCATTCAATGACAGTGGTACCCGTAGCTGTGCTGGAATTTGACAACGATCTGTAAGGATCATTGGATTTCAAGTCATTAAGAAGCCAGAGATCTGCATAGTCTGACTGGACAGCTCCCTCATCCTTGAAGGAATGTGTTTCTGTGGAGCCAAACAAAGCAACTTCTGGAATCTCTGCAGAACATTCAACACCCCAAGCCCCCAGTGGCTCCTCACTCTTCAGCTGACTTGAGGAGCCTCCGTTCAACCCCACATGCTGTGTTCTTTCACCGGAAGACATAGATTTGTTCTGACCGACAGCATTCTTTGGTTCGTTCTTGTCAGTGGGAGGTCCAACATGGCTGCTTATTTTCTTCAAGGATGAGCTGCGTTTTGGTGGGGATGGCTTCACCTTTGGTTTCCTTAGAGAGAGACTATGTCTCCCAAGTGTGTTTGTTTGATGTCCATATTCTGCGTGCTGCTGGTCTACAGATGCATAGTTGTACGTGAAGCTTTTGCTACCTTTAAGACCACAGTCAAAGTGCATGGAGGTATAGTAGCCCTCGACATCTACAGAAAAGTGTGAGGTGGTGTCAGCCTTTTCAGATGGTGGCCTTTCTGTTAAACTTTCAAAAGTGGCTATGCTAGCAAAACTGGGACATTCTAGGATATTCTCTGCCCTAGAGTGCTCAGGACTGAAGTCAGGATGGCAAGGCAGGTTGTGCCTGTAGTGTGGATAGCTCCACTCACCCTCACTGGCAGTGCTGACTCCAGCATCATCAAGCATGTCAGTTGCAGTGGAAGTAAATGAACCTGTCCTATGGCTATGGAGGCCTTGTGATCGGTCTCCAGGATATGGATCAATAATGAAGCCGGTGGAGTCATCATTAGTATTGGTAGCTGCATTCAATGATAGTTCTGAATCACAGTGGGATGATCCGGTGAGTGGGGGTGAGGCTGCAGGTGGAATGGTCTCTGATGTCTGAGAGGGACAGGTAGAACTGCTACCACTCCAATTGCCGCTCGAGGACTGGTGATCCTCCTTGTGGTCCATCTGACTGGTCAGCACACCAGCATTGGAAACGGAGTGAATGGGGCTACTGAATGTATCAGAACTGGAGGAAATCTCACAGCTACCCATGTCAGCTTTGCGAGGCAGATGCGATCGACCCCTCTCTATCCAGTCATGCTCTGCACTTCCAGCATGCTGCTTGAATTTCAAACTGTTATGCCGGCCCTCTGGGATTGCCTGGTCATCAGTGCTTTCTTCATCATCTTTAATAATATGTTCCCCTGGGACTGTTAGGAAGTCCTCTGCCTCAAATGGGGACAGTTCTTCCTCCTCCTCCTCCTCGTCATCCTCATCACTGTCATCATGACCTTCATCCACCAACCTACCTCCCTCACGCGGGAGGCTTCGAGAACGCAGACGGGAGCCTACTGAGGCAGTGAACATTGTGTCAGAGTTGTCAGGCAGAGAGGATATGTTGCCTGTGGAATGGGACAGTGACACAGTCACACCCTGCCCCCTTTGTGCTCTGATCCGTCTACGTGAGGGTGCAGCCCCAACAATCACAAATTCTTCTGTCTGGCAACCAGAGTCCTTGGTGTTGAGACGAGAGAGAGTGAGATCCTCTTGGCAAATTTCAGGGTTGGTGTGGACTATCACTGTGCGTTCTCTGGACACTGGAGACTCATCAGAATCTAAAACAACAATAAATTTAATAAATTTAGTAACAAATAATGTTTCATACATACCATTTACTCTTACCATATGCCTTATTCTTTACTGTAAATAAACAAATAATGAAAAAATAAAGAGTAATAAAGAATGTTACAAGTTGACACACCAAAATCTTGCTGTACACGTCTGGGAATGCCAGTGATTGTTTTCCGTCTCCTCAGCTTCCTTCGCCGTTGAAGCACTGATTGAGAATGGACTAGTGAGCAGCGCACACTGGCCTCTCTGTCGAACCCAACCCCTGCAAAGAGCACCAGACATGTGAGAGGCTGTTGGGTGCAAGCCACTTTTTCTACTTCTCCCTCCCTCCCTCATAAACCAGATATAATATATATATAAACCATATATATATATGTGTGTGTGTGTGTATGTATGTGTGCGTATATGTTTGTGTGTGTATAAAATACATCAATTTACAGTATATAACTACTTCACATCACTATATAAACAAGTCTGACTTTCTACATGTTGTGCAACAATATACAAGGTTAACAACACATCTCAAAAGAAAAATAAATGTATGTATTATAAAATCATAAATGCAACAAAAGATGGTTTTCATTCACGTTAAAATATTTTAACTGACACAAAAGTACACTGGACAATATGCAACATCATGCAAGGTGAAAGGAGCGACATATTCAGGACATCAGAACAAAAAACAACCACGGTTGAAAATGGGAGTATTGCTGTCCTACCCAACCCCAGCCTTACTCTAGACTACAGTCTGCTGCTGTACACTTGAGTTCTATTTGTTTTGATGCTTGTCCAGTGTCATGCATCATGACTCTCATGTGATTGTAAAGCTTTGCCCTCTGAGCACCAATTACACCACTGTGCCTGTGCAGTTTCCAGTCAACACTGTCTTTGACTCAATCCTTACTTGCACGCACTTCTACAGTCCTGTTCCAGTCAAGCCTGGAGTAGATATATTTGGCCTCTTTGTAATTCTAATGCAACTGATTAGCATGCACAAAACGCTTTCTTGACTCTTTGCATTTCCTGGCACAAAGTAAGTTACCACGGCAACTAAGAACTTTTTTGTTTCAAATTTCATGACTTGCAGATTTTAACCTACTTTCCAGTGTGTCTAATACTGTTATTATTCTAATGTATTTGGGTGATTCTTCAGTTTGGGCCCTTCTAACAACTCCACATTTCATCTATGTTAAAACATTAATCACATGTCATGAAATAAAAAGGGTCTGATCATGGCCTTATTAAAAAAAAAATGACATGACATGTTTTAAGGGGAATTAACAAAAGGTTTAAAACAGCAAAGGTCTAAAGCAATTATAATCTACCTTTTATAACTAGAAACTAAAAAAAAAATAAAAAAAATCTATCAAACATACGCTTTAGGCAACTATATTTCAGGACTGCTAACTCTTCATAAAGTTAGTGGCCATTTTATCGCAGAATGTGCTAGTAAAGTGAATATCAAAACAGCTTTTTAAGTAAATTAGAAAGCTGCAAAAGTCAAAATGAGAGTGTTATTATGGCTGAGATGGCAACCCCTTCTCTCTCTCCGCACATTATTCTAGATGGTGATGGTTAGGGAATGAAGTGGCACTGATACTGAAGGGGGAAACTTAATGGACATGTAAAAGATCTCTCACTTAGGAAAGCTGATATCGCTGAGGGGGAAGTAGCGTTGGTGCCCTCCTCTGAAAACAATACACGCAAAATTCAGCGTTCTCACAAGGTACTGTAATCCTTCTGTTCATTGATGCCAGAGGAGAACTTTGGTCAGGATGATGATACTCTCAATTAGATTTCGTTCTGAGGTGTAACACAGACTGGTTGATAATAACATCCATTAAAAAGCTTAACATATCGGTTGTTAATGTGTACCCACATAGCTAAAAGTATATAATGTGCGTGTAATAAGTATTTAAGCAATTTTACGTGTTTGCTAATGTTTACTAATGAAGTTATTAAACACTACCTAAAAAATAACAGATCATTAATTCATGTAAATAGAAATGTTTATGTCCTTAAAGGTCAGAGGTTCGTATCGTCATGCACCTTTCCAAAATCTAAAGGATTTTAACTGAATTTTGGTAATATACTTTCAAAAGCTCACAAAGGTCATTAAAGTTGAGTTCACATATTACCCTACACTGTAAAATGCAGTGAAACAAATAAGCTTAATTAGTAATATTAAGCACATCACAAACTACTCATGTTTACATATTATTCACTCAATCACAGTCTGTGATGGTCACATATTTGTTCTGCATTTGTTGTGTAATATTCTATTATTCACACATCTTGACAAATCATTTATTAATCATTTGTTCATGTTTTTGTATTACCCAATCTAAATAGAAACTATTTATTATTTGTAAGCGTTTATAAATGTTAACTAGTCATTAGTACCTTTACAAGCAGTCAACTCTGGCAAACAAAAGAGTCATAAATGTTAACTTTATGGGCAGTGTATTTTTAGCTTCTGTGTATAACAACTTTCCCTTATATTAATCAAACTGAGCCCTATACACCATTAGCCTCTGTAACCAACCCCTAAACCTACCCATACCACCAAAAACCTTTAAGTCTTTAACCCTACCTGTATCACAACTCAGTAGCAAAAAACGTGTTGTGCTCATTGTATAACATTGTTAAAATCATTTGTAGATTTTTGAATTGCATGAGATACACAAAATAGCTGAAACATGTTTATATAAAAAAAAATATAAACACGAGATGTAGTAATTTTTTTCCCCCAAACTACTACTACAATGCCAGAAATGCCATTTTAATCAAGTATTTGCACAAAAGCTCTTTGCATTTTTTGTTAAAATTTCTGTTACAGTGTAGATTATTGGAATATGTTTACTAGAAAATACTATATTGGTATTTCCCCTTTAAAAGTTATTGTTTAATTCAATGTGTTGCTTGCCATTTCTTTGTAATTGTTTGTGGACCAAAGTTCTCCTTCAGTAGTGACAGCATCACCAGACTTGAGCCCAATACTATGTACATGAACAGTAGCCTTTAATTTTCCATATAATAATGGTATTTTATTTTACAAAAAAACATTATATGCTGCTATGAACTACTATTCAAGTGTCATACTCAGCCCAGACTTGGCATGCATCATTGACAGGAAACACTAGGGGGCATTTACCTGTTACGTTAATGGGAACAATGCATGAGGTGATGACTTGAGAGTCTGTTTTCATCTTCTCCTCTGGGGTGGGCAGTGGTAAGATTCCTGCCCAGTTGGTCTGTTTGTCCAGCGTCGAGGGCACATTCGGGATCGGGATGTTCGGCCAGTGGCCCAAAGCCACCAGCTCTGAATCTGAATCCACCGGAGGAACAACCTAAAAGAACATTACGTTGATTAATGTATGAGGTTACTGAGGTTGGGAAATCTTTTATAGATGTTGATGACAAATCGATGATGGTTCCACTAGCTTTAATTCTTAAGACCTCACGAATTCACTTTATACGTGCAGTTAATTTGTCTAAATTGGCATATTTCCAATTAGGACAGGAAGTTTTTCTTATAAATAGCCAATGGGAAATTTGTTTGATTTGCTAGGGATCTTTGCTTGTCAGTTGTTACAGAAATATGCCATACAGTATGTGGATACGTCATTATGGCATTTGATACATTTTTTCTTGGAAAGAAAAAACTTTTTAATGTGTGCATGTGCTAAAAGTTAACATTTAGCAGTGCAGTATACTTCAGTGCTAACAGACACGGACCAAAAACCACAAAAAACAATTTGATTTCATGAGGTCTGTGAGAAAGTGGAACAACATACCTAAAATTGGAGAACATGCACATGCATAAAAAAGCACTGAAACATGCAAAGCAAATGACAATGGAGACGCATTAGTGCAGGAAAAAGCTGTAAGAAATTAAACAAATGCATATTCACATGAAGTATACAACACAACGCAAGTTCAGTTACTTCTTTTCAGCTGTCACTCACAGCACCAGGGGAAGTACACTTGCTAAACCCTGTCAGATAGTTAACTTAGCAGTTAATCTAATCAGTTAACTTACCTTGTGGAGTTTAGAGAGCATTAACTAAAGAGGTTTGGAGAGTTTAGTGGCTCTCACCCTGCCACATATGAACATGCACTTTGTTAAAGCGAGCTGTGATATTCAGTCTTTGTGTGTCCCTTTCCCAGCCGGCCAATGAGGATCTCACAATAAACAGCAGCCGAAAAAAAAAGTGTTCCACGGAAACTTCTCCCAAAACCAGAAGAGGACGAAAAGAAAGAGGGAAGCGTCACAAAAACAGACGGACAGAATCAAAGGGAGTTTATGACCGTTTTGTTTGCCGGTGCTGAAATGAGGGGCAAGGGGTGAAGTGGATTTTTGAAAAACACGGGATCAAAGGAGGAAAAAAAGAAAGGGAAACAGGAGTGTATGGAGCCAAAATGTGCAGGAGAGGAGGGAACGTATGGGGCTGGAAAAGAGCCAATTGTGACGGTTTGATTTCTTCATCTGGCTCGTGTTCAAAAGCTATTTTGATTAGAAAAGAAACGAGACATCAGGGGATGAAAGAATGCCATTCACGAAGTTCAGCGGCAGAAAGAAAGAGAAGGGGAATGAGGAAACCAGAGGAAGTGAACCTTACAGTATGTCTAGAATCCAAAATGTAACATTTGACAATCTTGCAATGGCAAGTGATTAAAAAATAAGTTAATAAAAAATATAAATAATATAAAAATAATAAACAATATAAAATGAATAATGATTTTATATATATATAAAATAAAATGTAACATAAAATTCTTAGTTTTTTTTAATAATTAGCTAAAAATGAAAGTGTTTATTTATTCAAATTTATTGCAACCATACAGGGTTGCTACAGTATGTTAAATACGTAAACCTGCCCAAAAATATAAACCACATTGTGATTTTGTTTCTCATTTATTATCTCGTCTATTCTATTTTATTGTGTTTCTAAATTGATTCCTGAAGGAAAGTAAAAGTTAGATATATGTCTTAGTATTACATATTACTTTATATAACTTCACACACACACACACACACACACACACACATATATATATATATATATATATATATATATGCATTATATTGCCCTAGGGAAATTAATTTTGGACCCTATATATGCCTTAAAATGGATCAGAGAAAATTTCAAAAGGCAACTCATGACTGGGTGTTCGC
>JAUCMU010000032.1:3035983-3077231 GCA_032275025.1 Enteromius treurensis | reverse complement strand
AACTCATGACTGGGTGTTCGCTCTTTAAAGCATCCATCTTGGAGTCAGGCACTCAGGCAGGGGTTTGTGGGTAAGCCACAGTGCCGGGTAGTTGATGGGCAATTATATTTTTCTGCCACAGACACACACACACACAGTCAGACAGCAGCTCTACCCTGGAAACCCTGTCATTAAGAAACCTCAGACCTGCGCACTTCCGAGTGTGTGTGTTTCCCGTAGACATTGTTCACATAGTATTTCAGGAGCATAATGCTAGAGAGGCTATGAGAAGGGCAGCTGTTTATTAGTCTGTGCTAGTGCAGATTTACAGCATTACCAGGGTCAGAAACAAGGGCAAACATTAGGAAGATGATTGAAATTGACTCGGATTAGCAAAAACACATGCCTATTCCCATTTGAATGAAAAAAAAAGCCAGTTATCACAATTCTGGAGAGAAAAGTTTAATAAAAGTTGGGAAGAAAAACTTAGCACACATAAGCACAGAAGATTATCATTTTGAAATTGGCACATCCAGATAAAGGTTCAAATGTACTGCTGATGTTAGAAGGTAGTAGCATCAGAAGAAAAGTTAGAAAAACATCCTGTAAAGATTTGGTTTATATTCAATACCAATATCTGATTATATGTTTATAATAAAACTTACACAAGTGGTAAGTTATAAAATAAGTGCCTCTGTGCACTTTTTGGGCAACACTGTTTTTATGTGCCTTACTGCATGTTTCATTTATTTTGGAAACTGCAGTGATATGTACTTGATGGTACATATTTCGTGTCTCACTAAAAAGTGCACCTGTTTATGCCACAAGACCAGGTAGACATTAACACAAGCATGTTTAAAAAGTTCTTCCAAACCAAATCTTATTTATGTAAGATATTCTTTTTAAACCGATCTGGAAGCAGTTTTGGCTTCATCCCCAAGATTGTGTTTTGATTAGGAATGTAAAACTGTTTCCAGATCAGAGTGAATGTAGGCTTTAGGAGACTTCTGGGGGTAAAATATACCTTTCTGCTCCATGGGGAAAAATGACAACACTCAGTAGGGGAGGAGGACCGGGTGCTTTGGAACTACAACACATACAAACACAAAGATGACTTGAATGTGAGGATGAACATAAACATAAAAATTAACACAATGAGGGTGTTTCTGCTTCCGTAATGGAACTGGAAGAACAGCCGTGATTCACTGTGCTTGTCAAAACACATGATAAAACAGATTTAGGTGATTATATGTAATTAAAAAGTTGTCCTCAGTTCTGCAGCACTGAAAAATTTAAAACACCAATTCACATACAGAGTTATTATAGATTATGAACTCATAGAAGTGACGATTTAAAGAACGCCTTCAAGTTGGATTTTTTTCTTTTCTACTGATGGACTGGAGTGGTGTGGATTATTTTGATGTTTTTATCAGCCATTTGGACTCTCATTCACTGCAGAGGATCCAACTGATGTAATGCTAAATGTCTCCTTGCAAACTTTTTTTATTACCCTTTCCTCTCATCACATATTTGAGTAAAACATTTTAAATGAGGTATTATTTGAAAGTTTAAAGACTCAAAATGCATCGTGTTTAATATTAAAAACTTTACTGCAATATTTTATAATCAAAACAAAAGAAAATAATATTGTGACAGAATTTTTTATATTTGTGACAGAAAAATGCATTTTAAAAATGCAGTGGAGTTTGGGTGTCACCCAGTGGCTATTTTTGGTATAGAGACTAAAATAATATCACAGAAACTGCTTGTGTATTTCATATCAATTATCTGAAAGGGGATGACAGTTAATAGGTGTAAGTTAACATAATCATTGCATTTAAATGTACTAAACTGCAATTTCATCATTTCAAATGTGTACTTAAATATATTTAAATACATAATTTACAACTTTCAATATAAAGAATAAGAAAAATAAGAAATTATAAAAAAGTTCAACTAACTCCATGTATTATAAATTTCAATTATATTTGAATTTAATTTCAAATAACATGCAATAAACAGAAAATATTACATCAAGTGTATTATTTTATATGTTATTTGCAAAATAAAAGTATGCTATAGTGTACATCATTTTCACAAGGCAAAATTTTCAAAATAAAGGACAAGAAGGATGGAATCATTCAGCTAAAGATCTCCATGCAGTGACACAAAGGTGCGTGTTTACCTGTGCTTGTGTTGTCTGAGTTTCTATGTCTCTGTCTGTCCTTTCCTAAACACACAGACACACCATCATCAACAACACTCGGTCTACAGGAACCACAGTATAGATGAGAGCCGTGGGCCGGTGTTTACCATGGTGAGGGGTCTGTCTCTCTGCTGGCGTCTGCGGTGGGCGCGGGGCGAGGGGTAGGTGGGCATAGGCGGAGCCATGGATATGGAAATGGTCACTCTGCTCTCTCTCTCGCTGACATCCTGCCTCTGCTGCTGGTCTGATGAGCAGTTTCACACACAACAGTCAAATCCTTAATTCCATTTTATGAAATGACCAGTTATATCTGAAGCAGAAAATGGTGCTGGACGGGTTACACTGAAGCTTAATACTTACTGGGTTTGTTCAAATCACTAACTTTACCTGAGAGCTATATAATAACAGTGATGCTTGCAAGCGCCACTAGCATTTAGAAATAGCACAGTGTGATTTATATGAAATCATGATCATGTATTTGTTGTTTTTCATGTGTGACATTTATAATTGATATGTAAAGATATAATGCATCATAGCATGCAAATCATTTTTATCATCTGACATTCTTTTGCTGTTTTTCCTACTTTGCATAACACAAGCAAATAAATATATTCTGTTTTAAGAACATACATTTTCATATTACTATAGTTTTCATAGTTCTGTCATCCTGTCATTTACAGTGTTGTTATTCTTGACTTAAAATTTAAATAAAACCTAAACTATAACATATCTTGGATAAAATATCATTTTATATATCATATATTAGATTAAAAAAAAAAACTTGACAACATTAATAAAACTTTAAATAAATGAAAACTGACAATACTTTCTGTCATTTTCAGTGTTGTTATTGTTAACAAAACTAAACCTATCAAAATATGTCCTTAAAATTATGAAAATAAAAAGAAATAAAAATGATGAGATTCAATTAATTGAAATTAAATATTAGATTAAATATAAAATATTGCATTAAGAACAAACTTACACACAAACATTTAATTGCTTCCTTGGCAACCAACTGATATAATAATAAAAAATAAAAAAAAACTTACCAAATAAAAAAATAAAAAATAAATGAAAACATAATAATTAGGCTAATTTAAAATATTTGTATTAATATAATAATAATGCTGTAGTCTTCCTCCTCTAGAGGTCAGTGTTCGCTTGAGGATTTTGACCAGAGTGAACTACTTTGTTTAGATCAATAAGCACGTCTAACCTCTGTACAGCGCCCGCAGGCTCTGCTTGGCGTTTCGATGCAGCTCCTCCACACAGGCGGGTCGAGTCGATGGCAGGAACACATTTCTCTGCAGGTGCCATGGAGCCTGATAATGTCCACTCAGCTTACTCTCAATATCCAGGTTAGACAATGCTGCAGACAAAAGAGAAACTATGTTACAAACGTATCACTTACGTTTAATGTTTACTTATTAAAAGAAGAAAACTAATTGTTTTACAACAGATATTCTTAACATATTCCCACTATATTAAACTTCAAATTAAATCAAGTTTGTTAGACTTCAGCATTGCTGCACAAAGCTTTACCAAGATAAGCAGTTCACACAGTGAAACAATAGTTGATATGAGTTAGTTAAGAATGTAGACCTTTAACTCAGTAGCTGAAAACTAAATCTGCTCAAATGACTTCCTCAAAGGCTTTCAGAGAATCTTCAACTGGTGTGAAGAGCAGATAAGCTGAGTGGCTGATCAAATAACCCAACATTAGGGAAAACAATAGTGCAATCTGCCAGCGGCTAATGCTTCACAAAAGGACTTAATGGAGCCATACACCTTATTCATGAGCCTTATAAAATAGATCTATCTACAGTATCTATCTATCTATCTATTGTGGCTGAAAAGTAAATGCATGTTTTGTGGTTACACATATTGCAGACACATTCAAGTCTCGCTTATGAATAGAAATAGAGTGTCTGTGTGTCTGGCTGGGATGCTGCAGGCAGTTTTGACTATAATGTGAGTGAATAGACGTACAGCTCTTCCTCCTCTGCTGTCATTAGCACACAGCAGCATTAATGCAGCACAATCTAGGTCACAAACTCAATAGAGCACCCCTTTAAGACACACACAGACACTTCAATATCTTGCACAAAATGATAATTTATGATGCAAATTATACAATGTTTTTTGGTAAAAAACAATTTGCCAGTATTCACTGGGTAAATTGGAAATACAAATATTTTATTCTTGTTTTTTAATCAACTTTCTCTGGTGCTTTTATACTAAATGAATTGAACTGCATTCAAGGTATTTGTTTCATCAGTTTTATGAATTCTCATTTGTCATTCTCCAACAAATAATGCACTGCTATTTAAAAATGTGGATTTATTTATTTAGTATTTTTTAAAGAAGTTAATATTTTTTGTTCTTCAGTGCTTTCAGTTGTTCAAAAGTGAGACATTTTGAATCTTTTGAATCTTTTATTCATCAAAGAATTCAGAAAAAAAGCACATCGACTGCTTTCGATGCTGATAATAAACAGAAATGCTTCTTCGTCAGCATATTAGAATGACTTCTGAAGGATCATGTAACACTAATTATGATGCTGAAAATTAAGCTTTGCATCACAGGAACAAGTTACTTTTTTACAATGTATGAAAACAAAAAGAGTTTAAATTGTACTCTGTTTCTTACTGTATTTTTGATCAAATACATGCTGACTTGGTGAGCATAGGATAATTGCTGAAGCATAAAACAACCTCACCAACTTCATACTGTGTTTATTATCCCAACATACACAAATCACAATCAAAGATGTCCCCCACAACCCAAACGTGCTGGTCTGTTGAGCATGACATCATCCTCACTACAACTCTTCTGAGAAAATGCATCATGGACCTTGTTTACACCAGACAAGAGGCGTCTGCTAAACATTTCCTCCAGTACCTGCTCTGTGTCGTTCTGGACTCAGTCAGCTCATATGCCTGTTCTGCAGACCACCTCTGCCATCCCATACCCCGCTCTCCTTTGTAGCTTTGCCAAATTTATTCCTCTCATTTCTGCCCTCTGAGGATTTCTCCCATCTGGGACTGGATTCAAAGGTTTTGTTTAAGGGGAATATCTATCTGGAAGCAAGCTGGACTGGAGTTCTGGGTCTTGATCAAAGATGCCTGACTGTGAAGATGAACCGACCCTCAGATGTAATCGCTGCCTTTCACTGTGAAAAATAAAGCTTCCAGAGACGATTTCACATGTCGTAAGAGAACCTGTGGTCCAGAGAAAAATCTGCTTCAAAGAATCCATGAGGGCCATGCTAGAACCAGTACACAGATGTGACCAATGCAACGTCAAGAACTTTCCTCCATAGCAACTAAAGAATTCAACATCAGTCTTAAAAGTAAAGGTTCCAAATGAGGGTTTTCAAAGCAAAGTAAAAAATTAATTTGATTCTCAAAAGAACCTTTAAGTGATCATTCCTTAAAAGAATATATATCCTTTTCCCCTAATGTAAAGCACATTTTGCAGTCCGTAAGTTTTGGCACTCTAGCAGTAAACAGAACTGAGTGCACCTTGTGAAAGAACATTGCCAGAGGAAAGACTTGTTTCTAAAAAAAAAAGGCAGTTTTCAGCATGAATATATTTTAAAATTAGTGCTGTCAAATGATTAATCACATCCAAAATAAAAGTTTTTGTTCATATAATATATTTGTGTGTACTGTGCATATTATGTCTATATAAATACACACACATGCATGTATATATTATTTATATATATATATAATATATTAATATATGTATATGTTGACTTTCATTTTAGATGTGATTAATCATTTGACGGCACTAGTTAAAATGTAATTCCTTTAATGCAAAGCTGAATTTTTAGCATTATTAATCTCCTATTCAGTGTCAATTGATCCTTCAGTAATCATCCTCATATGCTGATTTGCTGCTCAACAAACATTATTTATTACTATCATTAGGTGCGAGTACATGGAGCATTGTAGTCAGTTTAAAAGTCCAAACCAAATGAAAATGGTCCATATAAATACCTGAGATGGATGGGATAAACCTTTCTGAACAAAATCGAAATTCTGCCATGTAGAACATGAACGTGAAGTCGGCAGCACAGTGCATTCTGTGATTTGAGGTATAAAGTTCAATTTTTATTGCAATGACAAAAAAGTATACATGTAAACGGGGCTAGTGTTGAAAGCATATGCATTGAAAGTTCATGCTGCTTTATATTTTGGGCGGAAACTGATGAATTTGGTTTTCAGGAAAGAACAGCCAATGGAATAGAAAGTCCAAAATAAATCTAATATGTCCTTGCTCAATCAAAGCAATAATTCATTTTACTGACCTCACAGACTGACTGTCACTCTGTCTCTGAAAGATCATAAGTCATGTCAAAAGATCTAACTTCTCAAGCTTCATTATGCCAAACATTCTCAATGACCTTGAAAATATGCCTAGTGACTGTTGTTTGAAGGACTAATCTGACAAATCCCCAACAGCAAGTCATTTGTGTTGTTCAAGTCCATATAGACAAGTGCACTGAAATAGTAGCTTGATTTACCTAAATTCACCCTAGTTTGATGTTTGTTTACAGTGCCACGCTTTTAATGCTGGGATGAAATGTTCCCATCCATTTGTCCGAGATGACTCATTCTGTGAAGGCCACAGCATGGTAAATAGGGTGATGGTGACTGGACACTCAGTGTGGCGGAAAACATGGGGAAGATTTAAACCAGGGTTTGCAAGTATGCTCCCCAAGGGTAGACCCCTGCTGAGGACTGAACTAATGCCCTTCTTGGTTGTCTTTATCCAGACTGACATGGCTCCAGTCAACCATGGTGATCATGGTACCATCTCGGTATCTCAACCCTGGAGCCCCTGCAGCCCTTCAACTCACCATCAACACAAAACCCACCACTGATGTCCTACGGCACCATGCAACTAAACATTACAAAAAAATAAATTCACACCAAAACTACATGCACAAGTTGAGTGAATTGCCAAATTTTCATCAGTGTCTGAGAAAAGCTTTTACGCCTGAATTAACTAATTGGGTAGCACTACAGAAATGTTACATTTAACAAATCTAATTTAATTTGCAAATTTACATTAAAAATGTTTAGGCTGACATAATTTGTATAATAATGCAAAAAAACAACAACATAATAATATTAAAAATACAAATGTATCAGTATAGTATTTTAGTATAAATACTTAGTAGTTACAATTTTAATAAAGTTAAATGTCATCATAAAAAGTTTATTCACATATATGTATAATAACATACTAATACAATATTTAGTGTAAATTATAGCATATATAACTGGTTATGAATACTCTTGTGCTTCTTTTTGTAGTTAAAATACAGAATTGGTGTGATTTAACCTAAAAACAGAATGTTTAGTACTCTGGAAAGGGTCAAATGAGGACACTGCATAAATAATAAAAGTGCATTAAAAACAAATGCCAGCAGTGATTCTGACCCAGACCAAATCTATAATAGAAAACACACAAACCTTTTTTATCTACACATTCTGATGAAAAGCCAAAACCAATATTGATTCTTATGTTGAGACTTATAGGTTCTACTTGCACATTTTCTCTTTTTTTCTCGAAAAGATGCTAGAAAACAACAATAGATTATCCATTTCTCAAGCTCAGCCAGTCAGTTAATCCAGGTCGAGGTAGTTGTGCTAGGGAAGGGGGCTGGGAGGTTTCTTCCTCATAAAGCTGTTTGGTTGTTAGTTGTTTAGCAGCATGGGGTAAAGAGCAACCCAGCAGTAATCTCTAACAGCTCTTTCTTTCTAGCCCTCCACAGTCCAAACACCTCAGTCATCTCAGAGAGAGAAGGGCATTTGTCTATCAGCAGCTGTTGCACCTCATTGATAAAACCCTAAAGTGTTTCCACACTAAACTGAGAAAAAGAAACAAGAGGAGTGAATTTACCACTTTTGCGCATAGCATTACAGCGCAAAAAGGTTTGCACACTTTCCGTCACATTATGCTTCAATAGAGATTGTGCTAAAAAGTGTTAAACAACAAGACAATGTGCAAATAAACATAGCTATCAACAAGCACAATTCTTTTTTAGTGAACTCCTCCTTCTCCACACAACTCAAGGGAAATCTCAAAGGTGGCCAAAACAGTCACCTCCAATGCCTCTGCTCTGCAAAGACATGAGCAAATAGCTCCCAAAAACAATAGAAATGGTTCATGGAGACCGTTTGTCTACTGATGGTATCATCTGAGATAAGCCAACAGGCTTATTCTGGCATGAGAAGTGGAGATGGGAAACAGAACGGGCTTTATCACTAAAACTTTTCCTTTCCTGGTGTTTTCTTTGCTATCTTACCAAAGTAAGTGCTGTTTTTCTATCATCGGTGTTATCCATAGATTGAACATGTAAAATTGCAACTTTTAACACCACAGATGGGAAACTAAGCTGAAGTTGGAAACCTTGGTTTGGAATCATGTCGGATATTCCAAAACCATTCCAAACATTCATTTTCATTTGGAAGTAAATTTAATAGATACTTCAACTACATACTTTCAGAACATTTAGGCCCGGTTTCACAAACGGGGCTTAGCTTAAGCCAGGACTAGGCATTAGTTCAATTAAGATATTCAAGCAACTTTTACAAAAATGCCTTATAAGAAAATATTACAGGTGTGCATCTTAACAAATAACAATGACACTGACGTGTTTTAAGATATGTCAGAGTAAGATATTTTCCTCTGAGACAGCTCAAACATGCAATTTTGTCTGGGACAAGCTTAAACCTTGTCTGTGAAACTGGGGGATGATGTAGTTACAGTGTTGGATTTCATAGCGTTCTCCAGAGCATCTTCATCTTAGCTATTTTGCTATAAATGTCAATGGTGCAAAATCTAACCAAAATCTACATATTTTATAAACCTTTATAACACTGAAAAGCGATTTGCATCAGTGAGTGCAAGCATTGCCAGTGCAACCAAACAGAGCTTAACTTTATGCAAATATATGATGTCATCCATTATGGCAACTCCCAATGGGAATCCAGAGTGTGGGTCATGTGATCCGCCAACTGATATAATTACTTAATGGACAACCTTGCAGGTTTTCCACCAACTTTTTATTGATAAATAAACTGGAACATTTCAGTGAAATTCAAAGCTGGTTGAAAGCAGCAAAGTTGACCTTTAAACAATGGTGATGCACTATATTTTAAATATATATATATATTTTAAATCTGCAATAATTATTTTTATCTGATGTAAAAAAATAAATAAATAAATAATAATAATAAAAGTTAATATAACAAATAAAATATTATTATAAAATTTGCACGTTTTAATGCTTAAATATATCTTTTTAACACATTCACATTTTTATAAATAAAAAAGAACACATAAATAATAAATAAATGGCTGATATTAAATGGTTGATTCTCAAATAATATCCATTTTCACCCATATCAATGTATCATGCATCTGCTTTATATCTGACTTGCAAGCAAATGTATTGCTTGCTGCTTACCAACAGTAATTTTAACCACTGTCAGTGTGAACATACCTTAAGGCTGTCCTGTTTCCCAAGCTCAAACCCACCAATCTTCAGTCTACAGTCACCCTCTAATCATCAGCCACTGGTTGAAACATGAACCCTGAGACAAACCCAGACCGCTGACATTCCCCAATCCAAACACACACACCTTCCGACGTGGGAAAGTCTAGCCCTCCAAATGTTAGCCATTCATTTCAATGACACTACACCTCACTGAAGACCACCTTCCCTTCTATTGAGTCACAACACATTTGGTATTACCACAATTCAAATTATTGGGTTTACTTACAGAGGAGCCAAAAGAACTAAATTGTGCCAGTTCAGCAAATCTTTCAGGTACACATCATCACAGCCATACAATACTGTTAATAAGTCCACTGAGCCACAGAAAAGGCAAAGTAATGCATATTTTACATTGTAAATATGATGCAAAAGTATATTTAGCAACATTCCAGGGACATTAGTTAACTTCAAATTGGTTTCATGGTTATAAAGCAAACTACATCCAGGGAAAAGATTGCAATGCAGGATTTGACAGTTACGGATCAACTCTAATACATAAGATTCCTTAAGAAGATACCAAATGTAGAATTTAAGACATCGCTGTAACAGAATACATCTACTGTACCTTTAGACCTTATCGGCATGCAGCATCCGAGAGCCATGACCTTAGTGGAGTGTCTCAGCCAAGCTGGTCAGCAAGGGATGAGTATCTCTCTATCTTTCCTCTCGTTTTTTTCTCGTGTTTTCATTTGACTTTCTGCTTCAGCCCCCTGGGGCTTGTTCATCACCCCCATGGAATCACAGCACACTCCTTTCTCTCTCTCTCTCTTTCTCTCTCTGACTGACTGACTGTGACCTCAGGCTACTTTCAGCTCAGCTTTGCAGCAACATCTGCAACACCCCCCCAATCTCTACCCTGTTACCCTAGATGTCCTCTACCCCTCATAGACTGGGCACATGGTTCAGTCCAGCTACAACTTGGACCGCTGTAATCCCTTTATGCTTCACTGGAGCAGTCCAAAGGAAGGAAGCACAGGGTCGCTAATCCACACTGCTGCCGGTGGGACAGTTAATGCTGTTAGCTGCACAGGCTTATGTATGCATATATGATTTAAATGAACAACAATTCAAAGCAATGAACTGAGCTGATATTCCAATGCTTGCAAAACTCTCTGTTTGATTGTCAACTTTTGGATCAACCAATAGGGTTTGAGTTTGAGGGCAGGGCAACCCGTTTGTCCAGATAATTGTGTAGAGAGGTGTTTGGAAGACAATCAATATTCAGTGGTGAAGAAAGTACAATTGCTTTTTTTAAAAAACATTAATTGATTTCCAGGACAGAACAATTAAGCTGGTTTCCCAAACATGTTCCCCAAATATTAATCTAGAGTAGAATTGCATAAACTTTCGTTAATGAAGCTGCAAGACCATAGTAAGCTTGTAAAGACGCCTAGAGACACCAATATCCAATGTTAGGGATCCAAAACACAAGATATGTTATGGTCTTTTCATCAGGCTACTCCCATCCACAGCATAGTGCCTTTACAAAGCAATTACATCAATAACTTTCTCCTGGGCAGCAGACTAAAATGGCTGCATCCTGTCTATTGACAATACTGTAAAGAGCACCCAGTGAAACAACCCATAAAACAAGGAATTGATCTTCTTATAGCTTTAACGAAACCAGTATGCAATTTACAACCTATTGTTTTCAGATACAAATCAAGGTGGAAATGACTCATTTACTATAGTAAATGGGTTGTACTTACAGTACTGTGAGTTGTGGCTAGCTTACTAAAAGACTCATATATAGGCCTGAGTATGTGTGTGTGTGTGTGTGTGTGTGTGTGTGTGTGTGTGTTATGTTAGCTGGTATACCAATCACTGCTTTGACATGGTGGCGTAGAAGATTCAGAAAAGAGGCAGATGGTAAACTGCTGCAAACAAACTCTACAACCTTGCCTATATGACAGAACAAATACAAATTACCTCTCCTCAATTGTTTTTCAAACTTTGTTCAGTTTTGCCAAGACACCTAAATCTGCCATCAAAAGTTGACTTCGATATGAAACATTTCACATTAAAAACAATGCAATTCACATTAATTCTATAGCTCTATTGTATATTAACACCTATATTATTTTAGAAACATTCAAGGCCAAAAGGTATACTATTATCCTGCTCCATGGAAGGTCTTAACTGCATAAGTATTGCTGACTAAATGAGAGGAAACTTCATATACAAGGCTTTGACACATGTCCCAGAAAGATGAGGACACTTATTCTGTACTGATTACAAACATAATTACAGAGAAAGAGAGCTACAGAGAGAGAGAGAAAGAGAGAAATGCAAGCCTCTGTCTTAATCTCCTCTAATCCGACTCACTCTCAGCCTCCGCTGACCTTGGCGCCATCATGACCAAATGCTGGAGTGAGACCAGAGTGTTTAAACATACAACGACCATACAGAGCCATTCACACCTGGGACAAAAGAGGCAGTCTTTTACAGAAGGAATTGCATGCATGTGTTTTAGTAGAAATTCAAAAATCCTTTAATCAGAAAATACTTACAATTGGTGGTTGCAGATACGTTACATTACAGAGAAATGCATTGAAACCATAAATTGTAAAAGTTGTTTATGCCTTTATAAAATATGTTTCTTATACTTGCAAAGACTATACATTTATTTTGCAGTAAAATAGCAATATTATGAAATATATTTCAAATCAATGTTATTTGTTATTAATTAATTAACTTAAATAACTTTTCTATTACTCCAGTCTTAAATGTCACATGACCCTTTAGAAATAAGTCTAATATGCTGATTAGAAACATCTCATGAAATTATCAATGTTGAAAACAGTCTTGCTGCTTAATATGTTTGTGGATTAAAATACAGTTTTGGAAATGCTGCGATAAATGTTACCAAACATTAAATAATGTTACATATTTAAAAAATAAATAAAAAAATAAAAAAATACCATGGCGAAAACAAGACATTGGCAAAACAAACAAGCAAACAAACAAAAAACAATAAAATTAAATAATAATTTATTTAAAAAATATATATGTTGGTGATGCTGAATGTATATGACCAAGTTTGCAATGTATTTTATAAAACATTCAAGGGTTTGCTAAAAAACGTTTCTGGAATTTCATGAAAATACCTCTTCCAAATTAACCATGTAGCACAATATTGTTTCATTTTTAAAAAAATGCTTTAGCAGGGTACTGGATGTAGATATTCCGTCCAAGATGGTCATAAAAGATCAATCTGTACTGCATACATGGACAAAAAAGCTAGGCTGTGAAAAACATAATATTGAATGAGCGAGAAACAGGAAAGGGAGGAGCTTTAGTCTCAGACAGCAGGTAGACATCCAAAAATACCATGTGTAAAGAGTCAGCTATAATTTGGCTGGGTTACCCTTACTTTGAAACAAGCCAAGAGTGCCTGTACGTGCACACACACAAACACGCCAAAGCTAGTGGTTCAGTGGATCTGTTCTAAGTGCTAATTTATCACCTTTACCAAAGAGTAGGGGTGTGACGAGACACTTATCCCACGAGACGAGACACTGTGTTCACGAGAACGAGACGAAATGAGATTTTTTGACTTTTTTTAAATACATCCTCGATGAAAAAATATATTGGGAAAAATAGTATTTTAATCAACAAAAACATTCCAAAAATGTAGGTGGTATTTAATAATCAATTTTTTTACATGAATTTTAATGAATTACATGCAGTGATAAACAACATGTGAACACTGCAAAATATTTTGCCACAAACGGACAGGCAAATAATTACACAAAAAGTATAAACAGTGTAAATAAATAAAAACAAATAATATGACTGTATAATAATAACAATAATAACAAATAACGATAATACTAATATTACTAATAATACTAATATTATAACACAACATAACACAACTAATATTGTTTTAAAAGCAATTAAAAGAGTCGGGCCGAATACCAAAACAAACTTGCCTACAGCAAACGTTGCGCAAGCTTAGAGGCTAAAGTATAGGTCATCAGGAGGGGCTGCGTGCAGGCAGTTTTTCAAGTTCACGTACAACAGTGTATGCGCTAGAAGAATGCTAAAAGAGTGCCCCTCAAGTAGGTACCACTGTGCATGTGTCGAGCTCATCCATTCGCACTAATATGCGTTGGAGTATAATATGAAAGCTATGCAGATGCGGCTGTGTGCGAGACGGAACGCGGAAAGTGAAGTACACCCCGACCCCTAATAAGTCTGCCTACACTGGACGCGATAAAGCGACCACTGAAAACCATTTGGAATTTGTGTCAGCACGTCATACTGTAAATAAAACACGGCAGCAGTTTTCTGTGGGAGATTTGTTGCGCCGCATCATACCACTATCGCGAGGATATCTCCAAGTCAAGCGTCAAGAGTGTTGAAAAGTTTCAAGTGCTACCTGGACATTTGAAGGTAACTCTATCGCCCCCTTGAGTACTGAGGTTTCTTACTGTACACTTGAGATTTAAGCAATTTTATAGAAACAATAGTTTCTGGCTCTTTTTTTAATATCTCCACCAGGATCTCAGCACAGGAAGAAAAGCTTTCCCTGTAATTCTCCTGATCTTTCACTCCTTCCTCTGTGATGAAGCTCTTTGATCTGCTCTAAGTAGGTGGAGCTCATAGATCATCCTGGAATGTGATTTCAGGTTTTATTAAACCTGAGTCTGCCAGCCTTGTTCGTGACTGGCCCGCAGGTAACAAACACAGTCATCTTGAGGGAATAAATGCATGCATACTGTTTTTGTAGTATGCATTAGTACTATGTATTGCAGGCATAGTACAAGATTCCATTCAAAAAATAAGTTGATTAAACTTCCCATCTGCGATTGAAATCACTCAAAGAGGAAGCACAGGATGTCTTTTCTCCACTTTCTTAAACTAACACTGGATCGGGCGATTTGGTTCTCCCTTCCAAGGCTAAATTGCAGCGGTTAAGTGTGTGACATACCGCCTGACCGCTAAAACTAAGAGCACACATGGATGGTATTTGTGTGCTCCTTAAGAACGAATTAGACCAAAACTGTGCGTAGCACTGACTGGATTAAAATATATAAGCACAGTGTCTTGTTTTCATTAGTGGGACGCCCGTACCGAATCATTAAAGAATCAAGTGATGTAGTTCATAAGACATTGACTTTCCAAACCAGAGCCTGTGAAACGGCAAACTGAACTCTGACAGAAATTAACTTCATTAGACGTTTCGGTCAGAACTGTCAAAGTGCATCAGCTTCTTTTAAAATGTGTGTGCTTTATCACCATGAACAGAACATTGAAGATGTGGCATTTTAGAAAGTGTGTAAAGAATTTTGCTTTTAATTTTTATCCTTTAATAAAACAACAAATTTAGTACATTTATTAGATAATTAGATAATTTTCTATTCAATGATAGACATTTCTATAGAATGAGTTTTACAATTTACATTTACAATTCTCTTGCAAATTTTTTCACCAATTTCAATCTAAAAAACAAGACCAAGGTCAAGGGTTTGATTCTCAGCGATAAAATGTGTAACTTGAATGCTTTGGATAAATTTAAATGCAAGTGCAAACAAAAAAGTCTTGACTTTAAACAACTTCAAGTCTGTACTCTACACACGTCTGCAATCCAAAAAGTGTTTAATTTCTCAACATGTGTACTATGACAATGCACTTATTATGATCTCTCAAGGTAATTGCATGCTGCATTTTCGGGTATACTTAACAATTAAGTCATTTTCAGATTTATAAAGCTAAATGCTTAATTGGACTTAAAATTAGAGATAATTGCAGGGCTGGAATTCTGTTCAATTGTGTTTTATTAGAATACAGTAAAAGAATATTCTTGGTTAAATGTGTTCAACAGTCATTGATTTAATACTATATTTGTATAAATACTATTTTTTTTAAATACATTTACTAAAGCTAATGAAAACAGAAAATATATAAAAATATACATATTTTTATATATTTTCTGTTTTCATTAGCTTTAGTTTTAATAATTGTTCTTTTTCTTTTTAAATAAAAAAATGAAAATGTTGTATTTATAACAGAAACATATATTTTTTTAAATATTTTGCTTTATGTTTTTATTTCAAGTAACTAAAATTATATATATATATATATATATATATATATATATATATATATATAGAGAGAGAGATAATTTTAGTTAAAGTTTTAGTGAACTACACTGTGCAAAACGTTTTTTGCTTGGTGTCTGCCATTAAATCTCTGTGATATTCTGATCTCTAGATGTGACTTTAATGTAATTTCATGATATTTTCTCCACCCATTCTCTTATCTGATCTGTCTGACAGGCTCTGGCATCTGTAACAGTAACAGTCTGACAAAAGGCCACACTGCAAAGAAGCACAAACCCAACCTCATCAAGAAGCACTTATCCAGCCCCTGGGAAAACTCTCCTAAACTCACAGATCCGTTCACAGTCTTCAAATCTCACCAGAGCCCCTGAAAACAGCAGGTCCACTGGACGCTTTCACTTTCTAAACAAAAAAAATCACAGTTATCCTTCACAAAGCCATAAATCAGCAGAAAGCGGTGCAGAACCTCAGAACAGTTGCCTAATTTCAGAAGTGAACGCAAACCTCAGAGTCCCAGAGAAAAACACTCTTCAAAGGCAGACAGGAAGAGTTGAACGAACAGCGTTTGCTAAAGATTAGACGCACAACTTTTGTTTATCCAGCTGTGATGTATTACTGCATTGCGGTTTACTCAGAAATATTTTCCACCTTCAGAGTTCATGACTGCACTTCGCTGGTACTATTGCTCACACTTACGGTTAGTTATGTGATCAAACGGTAATGTAACCAGTGTCTGGCCTGGTCACAATGACTTTTTTAAACATGACAGAGATATTACTAGAGTATGTTTACAAGAAAATACTGAGTTCAGGACAAGAGATATCGTGCCCTCTAGTGGTGTGTAGGGCAATAACTATAAAACAATCTTCATAGAATCTCCACAGCCATGTTAAGAACAATGACTAAAAACGTATTTTTTAGTAACTTTATATGCTTAGTTCTATACATTACACATCAACAAAAATATTTAAACAATTAACAACTTACCAACTACACTTTAGCTGGGCACCAATTCGCACTGTAATCTATGACTTTTACCTTAATAAACTCCTAATTTGCTGAAATTAATATTATGTAAGATAGTTGTAAAGTTTAGGAATGGGGTATGTGTGTGTTAAATATTATTTTAAATAGAATATAACATTAAATATAATATTAATATTGTTAAATGTGATTTATTATAATTTTTCAGAATTTTGTGAAACTGAAATTGTTTTGAAATTGTAAGACTAAGGGTTTTGTGAACCCCGCATCAGAGACACACACACTCATATGCACACATCGGACCTCCCACTGGTCATTTATCTGTACCGCTCGAGGTCACAGACATCACCACCTACATTCACAGACTCGACCTTTGACCCCCAGCCACCTCATTACAGCACTCCTAACAGAGGCAGAGACCTCTGATCTGAGGCTGACTGACCCGAGGGGAAAGGTCAACTGCTGGCCATGCTGATTTCCCTGCAATTAGGCTCAATGCTGGAGACCCCATTTAAATTCAGCTCATTCAGCCAAATCAGAGTGCAAATTACTGGGGGTTTGGGGGTCTAACCGAAACCAAAAAATTAACTAAACCTGTATAGCAACATCAGAAAACATGAGTTAAACAAAAATCTAACAAAACGTGAAAAAAACTAAATCAATTCAAAATATTAATTTTAATTATTATAACTGTATTTAAATAATAGTAAAACATTTTTTAAATTAGTTTTATTAATGAGACTTTGTCTAAATTTTGTTATAATTATTTTTTTAATATTGCTATCAAGCAGTCATTACTTTTTTTTTTTTATCTGGTTATAAACTTCTATTTTAAGTAAATATTAAAAATAAAAAAATAATAAAAAAAGATTTTAGGAATCCAAAGACATAGTTGCACTTCCAAAAATAATGTTTATTAAAAAAATAAATAAATAGTAATAATAATAATTAAATAATTAAAAAACATGCATCAACCCTCTCTAAAAATATCTGTACCTATTTTCACCTATTTAACAATAACAATAAAAATCACTCTCTGACAACACCATCATGAGATCTTACATCAACAACAAGTACTCTTATATCACTTCACTAGAATTACAAGTCTCGGAAATGGTTATATAACAGCGGTTTGCGCAATATGAAGCCCAACTGAAACTCCGCCTGCTTCTGGATTTTCACAGGCTTTTGAGTCAAAGAAGCAGAAGTTACAGACGCTGACGGAGGTCCATTTGGCTGGAGCTCTGCTGGAGTTCTTGTGGAGAGAGAGAGATGTTATTGAGAGCAGACCTCCGTCATTGCTTCGCATCCATTCATACAGAGCGTCTGCCAATCCTGCTACTGCTGTGCTTTGTGAGCGCAGCAGGTTTGGCGGGATCAAGACCCTTTCAGATCTGAGCAAAGTGTGTGTTCTCAGGCAAAAAAAGCATTTTAAAAACCATTTTTATGACCCGTGAAATGTTGAGCAGGCCATGAGAAAGAAACTCATCTGGCCTTAAGAGCTCCAAGAACAACTTGCTAATCTCAGCGCAGTCGCACCAACACAACAGCCACAGAAAATTCATTCAGCAGCCTTGGTGAATGAGTGAAGCATTAGCTTTGGCACGAACAATACAAACAATCTGTTCTGAAGGCAGAAACACATCAGTGAGTCATCAAAAACTTACAAAACTTTTGATTAGATAGTAAAGTCAGTGGACTTGGCAAATGGTGCTTTGTGAATTATATCAGCATAATTACAAAATGCTGGTTAACCATGAATGCTAAATGTTAAAATGTCGGCAATCCAGACTGGTTTCTCAAAAGAGGTGAAACGCAGCACATGCTTTAATGTCATTTTGAACATGCCAGAACACCTACTATTATGTATTATCAGTGGAATACCATGTATATGCAATAGAATAGAATATTAATACTGTAGTATGTTTTGTAATGGAAGTTTTGTGTGTGATATGCAGATACAATTTTTTTGGGACATGGTACCATGTAAGCATGTTGTCACAGTTCACTGGATGTGCCAGCCCAGATCAGGGGAAAGCAATCCAGTGCTCGGCAAACCTTCAGTGTTGTATGTTTTGTTTTCATTCATGAACTCAGTCACACAAACTCAGGTCTCCGCCCCTCATTGGTTGTTGTTTTATTGTATCCATGCCCTGCTTTACGTGTATATAATGCCCCGGATGTTCTTGCAAGATTATGGTTTGTTGATTGTTGTTTGGTTCCTGTTTGTAGCGTGATTTCTCTGTTTTTGAACTACCTATTGTTAACCTACCTGATCCTCCAATCGTCTATGCTGCTCCAGTTTTCTGTGATACTGCCGGTTATTTGTTGATCATTTCATTAAACATGTCGCATCTGAATTTGCACGACTCCTCGACTCCTTTGCGTTACAACGTGACACGAAATACCCTAAGACAAAACATAATTGTCCCTCCAATTAAGTTGAGGATTATGCAAGGCTAGCCAGGGATGACCCAAAATAAAACGTTCTGAAGGAGAGTCACAAATAAAAAAAGAAATAGATTACTGGTGATTACCAGAAACCGTTAGATTGACAGGAACAGTAACAAAAAGAACCTGAGCTAATCTTTCACCGTTAAAGGCATACAAATCAAAAGGCTTGTCCAGATCAAGTAAAGTGACATTATGCTGTTGGGCCCATTTGAAATCAAGAAAGTTCTCCTGGGCCTCAGCTTCAATCAGGGCATGACATGAATAAACAGTACCTCCCAGACGAATGGTCACAGGCAAGGTGGTTCTGCCCTCTAGTCGTGGAGATGGAGTAGTGCTCGCCAGTACTCTTCCCCCTACTGGCGAGCGCTGGCTTTTACTAGGCAACCAGCCACACGATGGTCCTTAGCTCCACAGTACATACAAAGGGCTCCATGAATACGCTCCTCCATCAAAATGTGAAAACGTCCAAGCTGCATGGGCTCGTCAGAATGAGAAGCGGATAAAGGAGATGAGGGGCGCGAAGTCTCCTCCTCGGGACGAGAGACTTGCTCGACGGCGTCGATAAAAGGAGCGGTCCAGGCGGCTTGCCTGGAGGATGAGGTCCTCGAAGTGGCCCGGCAATTCCCTGGTGAGAATCTCCTCTTTGAGATCCTGAGCAAGTCCCTCCAGGAAGCGAGCAGTCAAGGCTTGTTCGTTCCATTGGCACGAAGCAGCGAGGGTGCGAAACTCAATGGCATAGTCCACCACCGAACGCCTCCCTTGGCAAAGAGAAATCAACAGCCGGGATGCCTCCATGCCATAAGCAGAGCAATCGAAGTATTAGCATAGATGCCATTCTTTTTACGATGTAACAAGTACATTGTGTGTGAAGGGGAGTGTTCCCGGTTCTGGCTGATCTAATTAATGCAGCCTAACAATGCTCTAACAGATTTGATTAATAGATGTGCATTAAGATGTGCGTTATGTGTAAGCTAGGTTAAAGAGATCTTTAATCTTTAATCTAGAACATCCAGAGGAATGTTGACAGATCCAAGCTAATATGGTCATACTTTCTATTTCTAGTAAGGGCTCTATCTGCTAGGTTTTGGACCAATTGTAATCTGTTTATCAATGGAACAACCACCTAATAAGGCATTACAATAGTCTAGTCTCGAGGTCATAGATGCATGAATTAAAACGCATTAGCTTCTTGTTTGTTGAACTATTGAGTAAATTTAATATACCATCTGCAATCGTGCGTGCATGCTAATATTTAGGAAAACAGTGCTAGGTAGTTGCTGATTATTTGTAATCTGGTTTATATAATCAGTACTTGTAATTAGAGTATATTACATTTTAAATAATCATAATCAGATAACAGTGATTTTTTATGGATTAAATGATTACAAATTAGTAAGTGTAACATCATAAACAAGTTAGGTCAAAAGTATCTAAAAGTAATCCAAATATACTCAAATACAGTGAGGTCAATAAGTATTTGATCACCCTGTGATTTTGCAAGTTCTCTTACATAGAAATCATGGAGGGGTCTACATAGGTGCATTTCCACTGTGAGAAGTCCTGTGTCAAATAAGTATTTGATGACTTGCTTATCAGCCAGTCCAATAGTCCAGCTACACTCTGTTCATGATTCTGAATTAGAAGATCTGGAAGATCTCTCCTCGTGGGGTGTCAATGATGCTAAGAATGGTGAAGAATCAGCCCAGAACTACACGGGAGGAGCTGGTCAATGCCGTGAGGAGAGCTGGGACCATCGTTTCCAATGCTACTATAAGTAATACACTAAGACGTCATGGTTTAAAATCTTCCCCTGCTTAAGTCAGCCCATGTCCAGCCCCGTCTGAAGTTTGCCAGGAACCACCTGGATGATCCAGAGGAGTTATGGGAGAAAGTCCTGTTTTTTGTATGAGGTTTTGTATTAAATGTGTTTCATTGACAGAAATAATGGAGCTCTAAAATTGGCTTCTTTTTATTTATTTATTTATTTTTTCATGGTAAAAAAAAACCTGGATATGTTCTTGGCTAGTTTTATGAGATTTACTCATCTACACTTATGCAGTGTATGGGACATTTATGCAGCTTTTTTAACCCCTGATCTGTTTAATTTTTCACTCTCTCTCTCTCTCCCTCCCGCTGGTTTCACCTGTTGTCAGAGATCAGGCTCAGCCGGGAGCATGTGAGGTCAGACTCTTTACAGCATTCAGGCATCAAAGCCCTCCTGCCAGTCATCTCTCCCCTGGGCACAGTGCCCTCCTGACACCCCCTCCTTCTGCTGTCCATCGTGGGAGGAAGACAGCTGCTGGGAAACTCTGAGCTACCTATCAAAACCGGCGGGTCAAGGTTTGATTGTTTTTCATGGGCAGTTAGACTTTGCTGGTACAGTAGATGTCATAACCTTTATTTGGGTTTGGGTGCTTCCGGAGGTCCTGTATCAACCAAAAAACTGTCATTGAGATGAATGAGAATGATTACAGATACCTTTCTCTGTATGTTGGTATCTCTTTGTTTTTCACAGTCTGTTATACCTATATATATATATATATATAATAAATATATGATAAATAATATATATAATAAATAATGAATAATAAAATAAATATAATAATAAATAATAAATATAATATATAATAAATATTTCGGAGAGAAAATTAAATTATGCTCACCAAGAAATTATTTGTTGGATAAAAATAAATCATTTAACTTATTTGTGAAAACTACACAACTGTTTTTTTTGTTTTGTTTTTTGCAGGAATTGTCACAAGCTGTGGCTCTGTGGCTCTCCCCAGCACTCAGCAGCGGGAACCTTCGCCGGACTATTAACGTTCCTACGCGGACTCATTTCGACTCACGTACCTTCCTTTGTTATCGCTCACAGGTGTTTCTCATTTCAAGAGCTATTTAAACGAGAGCTTCGCGTCAGTTCGGCGCGAAGTCTTGTTTGCCTCGGTGACATTTCTAAGCGTTTATTCCCTGTTTGATTCTCTGGTCTGATTTTTGATTGTATTCTGGTTTTTGGATTCTCGCTGCCTGCCCGACTCTTTTGCCTTTTTTTTTTTGGATTACCATTTCTGCCTGTCTCTGCTATCACTGTTTTGCTGTGTACCGACCTCTGCCTGTTTGACTACTCTTAATAAACTCCACAAATGGATCCGAATGACTCAGGGAGTTCATCACAGGAATTCATTGCTAAATAAATAAATAAGGCATGCAATTGCATGTAATATAAATATTTTATGACTTAACAAATGCCATTTCTGTAATTTACTGTCAATAAAATTAAATAAAATTAAAATAGAACTAACATTTTCCCGACTGACACCTTGTGAACTCTGACCGTGTCTGTTACACATATTTCACAGTCACACTCTCCATAAACACACATGCACTTTCAGAACTGCAAAGCAATGAAGAATTACCCATAGCTCTGTTGTTATTAGCATATCAAAAAAATAAATAAATAAAATAAAATAAAAAAGTTTTAGAAGAAATATTTCAAACACATGGACTTTACATTAGGTCATTATTGCTCAAAAGTAGCTCTTTTCATGTAGACAAAGTAGTTAATAGAGGTCTCAAATATAAATATATTTGACTGTTTTGACTAACTATTGATGGCAGACTTTGGTATCAGCAAACCTGAGAATAGTTTGAGAGATTGTTTTGATCTTCTCTGAAGTAATGTTGAGATACACTACATTTACTGTATCATGGTTGTTTTCAGGAGAAACATCTGAGACCGTTTGCTCTTTTCTTTTTTTAAATCTCTTTCCCGCTCTTTCTCTCTCTGTATATTAAAATGATTTTGACATTTTTTTCGCTGTCGATTTGGCCCGCAGACACCTGATCCAGAATCAGCAATTAGCTCTTTGAGGGTGATGTGGTCATTTGTCTCCATTTGCGCAAACCTCTGAACGCTTCCACCGTGAAATTAGAGCCTACCAATTGCTAACCATATCCTTCCAGCACCACCAATCACAGCTGGCGTTTGGGTATCTGCTAAAGTTTCTCATTTTCTCCCTCAGCCTGTATTTAGTGTTCGTGGGAACTAGGGTCAGTCACCTTGGCGTCTCTCCTCCATTTAAAGTCAATACAGATGTAGTCTACGTTACGACAAAATGTGCCAACTTGTATTTTAGACAAACTGTGAAACATACATTCAGCTAATAGTGGTTGGAATACTTGCACAGTACGACTGAAACCTGAGATCACATAGCTGATGTCATGATGTCAGCTTGTAGGCCCAGGAAGGTTAATTTATCATGGGTTCCCTCAGGAGGTTTGAAAATAATACTTTTTCATTTGTTAGTTAGTTAAAGTTACAATTTATTTTAGGGTCCCTTAACTGTATGCTCATTAGCATGCATATAACTAAAATATTAGCCTTTTATTAGTGTTAATTAAGCACTTATTCTACATGACCTTATTCTACGTCTCTAATTCTACCCGATACCTAAAAGGAATTCATTGAATGAGAGGTCGTAGTTAAAAATAAATCATTCATTTTATGATTTCATTCATTCATAAATGTCATTTTGTCATTTTGTTCTAAATTTAAAAACTAAAATGTGCTTTAAAAACACATGCTACTTGTCAATCAACTCTTTTTACTTTCTTTATGTTGCATATATATATATATATTCAGGATGCTGTAAAAGTAATTAACATCTCATAATAGAAAGAATTAACATTTCTTAAATATATCTTTGAATAGAATACGTTTATTAATTTTTTTACAATATAACTGTTTTTACTGATTCAACAAGCGTGTGAGCTTTTATTCTAGTAGTAGTCTTATTTTTCTAGAGTTTCATTTGTGGTTTTTTTTTATTTATTAAATAATAAAGTTTTATTCAAATGCAAAATGACAGTATTTTAAAAAGACAATGAAAATTGTAGCTATACACTGACTAAAACATTAATTCTGTTTTGGGTTTTACTATATAGCAATTCTTGCTTTATATACTTATGTGTGTGTATGTGCGTGTGTGTGTGTGTGTGTGTGTGTGTGTATTCATTGCAAAATGTAAACTGTATTATCGCTGTTTGGTATAGTTGTGTCATTACTAAATGTGACTCTAAGATGTTATACTGAACATATTAAGATTAAGAATTTTGACTCAGCTTTATCACAAACATTGGATGTTATATAAATGTCTATTCGCAATGCAGAGTCATAGGTATGCATATTTAGATCAAATGAAAACTTAATTTAGAAGATTTAACTAGAGTAACGTGTGGCTTTGAGGTCAGTATGTGTGGTCTTTTTTAGTTCGAGCTTAACTTGCATGGTGTCCTGTTTGTGTTGACGTGCCTGGTATATAAACAACATGTGAAGTCAGTAAGGTACCTTGTGATTGTACAGCTTAGCTCTGCGTAGTGACAGACGTTGGTCTTATAAACTACGATCTGAAGTGGCTGGAAAACATCCCAAAGCCACAAACACTCCATTACAGGCCTGGCAGCACCACAAGCAGGAGGTACCCCTTTATTTTGGGCCATCTTTTTTCCAAAAGCCGTGACCTTAGAGGTGCGTGTGAATGTGTGTGTTGCTGTTTTCAAGACTAATAACAGTATTTAAGCCTATGTGATCAGAGGTCTTCAAGGTACTGTAGTCAACTGTATCTCAAACAGCCTGAAATGAACTTTGAGTAAGCTGGAAAACAACTTCTCATATTCCAGCAGGCCTGGTGTCTCCTCTGACCAAAAAAAAAAAAAAAATCTAAAATAAAAAGAGGAACCCCAGCATAAAGAGATTGAAAAATAAAGAAAGATGTCTTCACTTGTAATCCGGTCCTTTTAATTATGATAATTACAAGACATTATGTTCTGCATCCCGCTCTTTTCCGTATGCTGAAAACAAGTCCATGCGCCCAAGGTGCCGAGAGAGAAACCCAGAGATCTCTAGAAGAGGAGGGTGTGCTTGAATTAAGCGTATAAGCGTGTGTTTGTGCTAGTCTCTGGAGGGAATTTCCAGCACGCTCTCGATGTGGGATATGTTCCCAGAAGCTGAGAGAGTGTCAGGACTGCGTACGGTAATCCATGTTGCACTGCTTCTGCTGTTTAAAATGCAAAAGTCAGCTCAGTCTGTGGTAAACTGTCACAAATTGACATTTATGCAATATGTTTGTGCCTGTGCTTCGCTTAAAGGAATCGTTTACTCACCCTCATGTTGTCACATGGTGGAAACTGGACAGAAAGTAAGGTTACTTTCTTACTTTCTGTCCAGTTTCCACCATAACTGTGACTTTATGCCTCATTTTATATCTCGTATTCATGACTTCTTTTACAAGCTCTTTCATGTAATTGGTACTTTCGCACAAATATCACACAATTGCTAATTATTATTACAATTCCATACATTATTCATTCATTCATTCATTCATTCATTCAATCCTTCATCCTGACCAACATTTTACATCATATTTTAAATCTATACAAACGTTTGCTAAGGATAAGAGTGAAGGTGAATAAAAATTTATTTGTGAAATATTATAATATATTTAGTTTAGACCTTCATATACCAATATATATTTAAACATGTATTTTTGGAATATGTACCAGGGATGAAAAGTTTTATAAATATGTAATATATGTTTCCAGCACAGCCTCGTGACCAATTCGTACATATTTTACGAGGTGTTAAATTAGTTTTAAATTGATTTTGTACAATTTTGTGCAGTGAGGGTAGGTTTAGGGGCGGGGTTAGGCGTAGGTCATTTGAATTGACAACTCGTACAATATGTAAGATTTCGCAAAAATCATATGAATTCATACGAGTGAGGTCGAACAAATTTGTACGAATTACCCACCTCGTAAAATATGTACGAATTCCTGTGAGATCGGGCTTATGTTTCACACGACACCTAAAGCTATTCACATTTAATATTGTATGCATTGATTTTTCTTGGATTTAAATATATGAAGGCCAAAATATAAATGAAGTGATGTTAAAAATATATTTATACTTATTAAAAATAAATACATTAATTAATAAAATAATAAATAAATGTACAAAATGGCCAAATCATATTAGTAGAAAGTGTATTTACATATTGTGTGTGTGTGTGTATATATATATATATAAATATATATATATATACTGTATCAAGGTCAAAGGTCAAATTTTATTTACATAGCACTTTAAAACAACAGGAATGTTGACCAGAGTGCTTCACAAACAGAGAAACACACACACAGACAAAAACAAAACAAAAAAGCTTGATAGTCATTATATTGGACTCAATGGAGCAAAATATGGATTTGGCTAGATAAGGAAATGATAATTTCAAATAAACTGCACCTTTAACAATTAAGAGTTATTGAATCAGCACCATCTGAATCTCACACACTGGCTTTGTAGCTCAAAACATTTTGGTGGAGTTACCATGGAAGTCTTTGGAGCCTTATTTGTTTTTCAAGGGCGTTTATTGTTGTTCAACCAGTAACAGACTGCAAGTCCTAACAATTATGAGATTGGATTGTTTGCAAAAGGGAAAAATTGTATTACGAGGAAGAGGCTCCCTCATCCAAACTCCTGAAATGATCTCTCTTGATCTTATCAACCTAACTGAAACCAGCGGATGTTTTCACATACGCAAGTAATCCTGCACTCTCAATATAACCCCAGCTTTGCTATCATACGATATCAGTTTTCAGGGTGATGTCATTATCTTTACTTCCTTCTCTTTTAGAGTTTATTTTTTCTGTTGTTAATTAGGGCTTTGTCAGCATGACATAAAACAAATATAAGCACATTTCACTTCCCAAAATACATTTACAGAAGAGGTGTTAATGCCGCTTTATCTTTGGTGACATCACAGTCACATGCTCATGTGAGTCATTGTATTTAGTCAGTGGATTTTCTTTGAACTTTGTTCTTTTCACACATGGGTAATTGACATGTATGGCTGCCTGAGTGGAACCTGTAATTGCGAGGTAAAGTTTAAACGAAGAAAATCAGGCACACTGTAAAGTCACAATTACAAGAGCTAAAGTCAATATATTAAAGACAATACAGAGAATCCTTTGTGCAAAAGAAGTGTGCTTGATTGTGCACTTGTAATGTACTTTAAAAGTATATTTCAAACTGTACTTAAATATAATATATAATCAATGAAAAAACCACCACCGCCACTTTAGACTTAAAATACTTAAAGAGAGTTCCCTTTCTTGACACATTTAAGTGCACTTGTAATGATGTCAAATTAGAAGAAGTACTTTAAAGTTATTAAATCATGATGTTCGGTAACAGTTCTCTGTATTAACTAGTTGCTTATTAGCATGAATATTACACATTTGGTATTCAGTAGCACTCAAAAATGCCTTCATGATACTTACAACTACTTTACTAACTATTAATAAGCAGCAAATTAAGAGTTTCTGGAGCCAAAGTTACCGTTAATAATTAGTAACTAGTAAAAATTGGCCCATTTTAAAAAGGCATGTGGTGTGATAGATTGTTTTTAAAGTATAAATATTCCTTGTATCTCAGTTAATATGAGCTCTCAAAAACTGTATGCATAATAATTGGAGAAACAATGTTTAAAACAGCTTTCAAGAATTGCTGGAAGTGCTTGACATTTCATGTCAACTACTCACATACCAACGGCTTTTGCAAGTTAAATAAAGGTACTTAGCATACTTAGCATAAGTCTTAACGTTTATCCGAGTCTTGACCGACAGGAAAACACTTTGTAAACAAAGCATGTGCTAGCCAGAGTAAGTATCTGCAAAAATATCGATACCATCAATGACACATCAGCCCGTGACAGAAACGTCTGTAAACATAATTAGTCATAAAGTCTGTGACCTACTTCTTTCTTTACATAACACACAACCACACCCACAAAGCTTTAGTATGCATACTGTAGTCTATTTTAGAGCCCAACTCTCTCTAGATTACATTCTAACCCACAGCAGGTCAGAGCTTATCTACTGCCCCGCTCTTTGATGTCATCATCTTTCCCTCTCCTGGCCCGCTGTTATTTTACGGCTGAATCATATCGCTGTCTGCTTGAAATCTCCTCCTGATTTATGCTGACCCCCCTCTGTTAACAAAGCACTCTGGACCGGGCAACAGGGATAGAGTCATCTCATTCAGCACGTAGTCGGAGACACAGGCCTGCTTAACTTACTCTAGGCGACATAAACGCTTACTGCTAATGACAAAAGGTACAGTTAAAAATAGGCCGCCAGTGATGTTTCATCTCTGCTGTATCACTGCCATATGTAGAAGGATCATGCGAGAAGGGTCTGGTGTACGATTTTATCACAGGGTCATTATGAATAAAAAAAGATTATACTGAGGAGGAGCCTAATGTGCTTTACTTTTCGAACAAAATTATGTCGTGTTAATATAGGTGTTGTAAAACCCCTTAGGGAAACATACTGTGAAAGAGATGAGAATGACTGAAGAGTAAATGCACTGGGGAAAATGTCTTATCTTAGTATTTTGTTTTGTTTCTAGTTAAAATATCCCCAGATTCTTAAATCAAGATACCTTTACTAGATAAGCAAAATGACAAGATATTTACTCTTGTTTGCAAAATGAAGTGCATTTTGCTTAAAACAAGTACAATTATCTGCCAGTGGGGTGAGTAAAATACTCTTGTTTTAAGAATTTTTACTATTTAACTATTTTTACTTGTTTTAAGTAAAGTGCACTTAATTTTGATTATCATCACCTTGAAACAAAAGTAGATATCTTAAGTCATTTTGCATTTTGCTTGCTAGTGAAAAATAAAAATATTTATTTGAATTACATTTCCATGCTCAGTATACTACAATTACATTTTCATATTTATGTACTTAATAAAATGCCATGCAATTGTACTTTTAGTATACTAAAGTGGTATACATAAAGTCTGCTAAACTGGAACAACAAATTTAGTGCTTAATGCACTTTAATTGTGCGGAAGTAGTGCTGAAGTCCAATTAAAGACATACTTAGTATATCTGATTGTGCTAAAGTGGAACTATTACTTAGGTACACTTCAAATATTTAGCATTTAAAGGGCAATATTACAAAATATAAAATCCTCATTAAAAGTGACATACATTAAACATGCATTTTAGGCTTATTAATAAGAAATATGCATTGTTCACATGTAATACTCCAAATAAAATTGAATTAAAATGTTTATATTAGTAGATCTTGAGTTATAAACTATGAAATAAATATTTTAAATTACTAGGGTTATCTAGTAAAAGTATCTTGATTTAAGTATTTTTTTAGATATTTTGCCTAGAAACAAGACAAAAATGCTAAGTACGATAAGCCATGTTTTGCATTGTTGATACTTATCTCTTATCTTATCTCTTGCTTTTCATGTTGTATTGCCTATTTATAAAGAGTCGCTTGTTGTAAATTCACTTTGGATAAATGTTCAAGCAAAATGAATCCACCTTGGCATGCCACCCTCTCAGAAATAAAAGCTGTCACTGGGGTGATACCTTTTCAAAAAGTACATGTTTGGACCAAAATGATTCAGTTTGATACTTTATAGGTGCATATTAGTACTTAAAGTGTACATATTGAACCAAATAGGTGCAAAAGGTGACAACTTTTTCTGAGAGTGTATGTAAATATCATGGTAATAACCAATATCTGGTACCATATCTGTAGCATTTTACAACCATAGTCGATGACTGAGTAAATATTTCTTCTATAGTGCATGACATGGAAGCAATAGAACCAAAACAATAAAGAAATACATAAAAAGACAAACTACATGACAAACAAGGACACAAGAGCGGGAGACACAACTCTGAGTAATTTACAGCAAGTAATGCAATGCAAATTTAATATCTGTTTCACTTCGAGTCCAACCAGGAGAGTCCTGGGGCCTCATTTATAAAACTTTTATAAAACTTTCTTAGGCACTGATTTGATCTTAGAGTGTTCGTACGATCAAATCCACGTCAAAGTACAGATTTATAAAAACCGTCTTTGACGTGGAAAAGTACTTATCTCCACGTCAGATTCCAGCTTGGCGTACGACCGTTTCCTTGTGGTAATGCCTGGTATTGCAGATAGTTCAACACACGGGCAAGGAATTTCTTGCGCTCCTTTTTACTTGCCATTGTCACAGAGTTTTTGCTTTAGGAATGAGCTCATTTTATATGTTAATTAATTAAGCAGGGGCGTTTCGACGGCGGAACATTCAGCTGCACACAATTCCACGATCATTTGTGATTTATAACCGAATGACTGGAGTACGCATGGATTTCGTGGGTACGTTCGTTTTCTCTGAATCGCTCTTACGATTAAATCAGAAAAGTTCTTAGATAAAATCAAGGATGCTTTCCACTCAAGTCTTTATAAATGAGGCCCCAGATAATAAGATCACTAGAGAGATAATAAGACAGCACTGTTAAAACAGCAGAATTCTGCTACAAAACAATGAAAAGGAGGAATGAGAGTCTTCACTGAAAGGATATGGTAGAGTTATGGGGTCGCTGTGGTGTGCGGGTGCAGTTTGTGTTTATGTGGTTAGTTGCAGGCGGTCAGGCAGTAGATCGCCCAGGCTGGTGGAGGACTTCAGTCATTTTGTGGTCAGAGGAACATTTGCTTATCTCACTGAGAGAAAAAAATGTGTGTGTGTTTAAATGCATGTGGTCATGGCCTGGTTTGAATTGTCCTGATTAATCATTGTGTCACAGCAGTAGAGTGCACTGAACCTGCATGCGGGTCTAGATCAGACACTCATTGTAATGAAACAATGCAGCTTTATTCGTACAAAATATATATACAAGAAAAGAAAAAAAATCCATTATCCTTAAAAAAAAAGCCCTTGTGTTACTCCAGACCCCGTACAACACCCTAGACATTTTCAATACAGTGAAAATCAATGAGGACTAATTTGTAAAGTTTTACCAAAAATCACCATGAAGTTGCAATTAATTGATACAAAATAGTTATAAAAGTCATGCTCAACTCTTCTGAAGCCATAAGATAGCTTTGTATAAAAAAAGTTTGGACCTTAAATTTACTTTACTCACCAAAAATAAATAAATAAATATTTTAGTTTATGACCAAATAATTTTTAGAGTCAGACACAGTATTTTAATTATACTTTTTTGGTTCTGGAGTTGAAACACTTACGCGCTTACCCAATTGCAATGGTTAAGTTAACAGTGATTAATGACAAACTATTTTATGACTTACACTGTATATAGTACAAGATTCATATGGAATACTTTTATTATGCTTTTATGCTGCTTTATCTTGCTTTTTGTCAAATATTATGCAATTTTTATGAGTACATTATGACAGAATAATTGTTATGTTTTATGTTTTTTAAAGATGTTGCCTGTGCTCACTAAGACTTTATTCACAAATATGATAAAAGCAGTTATGGTTGTGAAATATCATTACAATTTAAAATAAATGTTTTCCTTTGTAATATCTGTGAAAATGCAATTTATTCATGAGATGCTAAAGCTGAAATTCCAGCAACATTACTCTTTAATGTTGAAAACAGTTGTGCTGTTTACTATGTACTGTATTTATTTATTGTGAACTGTGAAGCATAATTTGGGATTCTTTGATGAATAGTGAAAACAGGTTGAGAAACACATATTTTATCAATATACTATTTATTCGCTTTATTCAGTGTCTAATATTGTTTGTAGAGGTTAAATGTGTTGTAATATGTTGAAACGTGGTTTGTCCGTGAGCAATTCATTGTTATAGAGTCCAGAAACTCTTGTCATCAACGTGTATAAACAAAAGTAGCGCTGCTGCTCAGTTGATGTTGTATCATTTACCCAAGCACTTTATGAAGGAAAATCTGTGACAGCCCACATCTCTAGCACATGCATTAGGACCATGCCATGGGAACGTACTCAGGAAAGTGAGAGAAAGAAATAGAAGAGATGAAAGAAGCCATCTTGGTCTTGTTGATCCTCTCCATCCATCACAATCAGCACCAGGTTCAGCCCCAATTACACTGCAGGCCATGTGCTGATTGTTAACACTGTGAAAAACGGAGGGTGAGGTGGAGGGGTGATGACAGAGAGATGGAGAAAGAGTTGAAGGGGGACGGGTGGAAAAGGCTAGGTCATCTCTCGGATATGAGACATTTGGCCTGAACCATATACGCGATCATAAGTTTATGTATCACATAATGATTACTTTCATAAGGTCCCACATAGCTTCTTTAAATAGTGTCCAAAAAGGACTGATTGTTCTGTTTTTGGAGAAAGCAGCTCTTTAGGAAATCATTTATGCACTGGTGCCATAAAATAAACAAAACGGAGTACAAAAATCATTTGATTTCTGTTACCTGATGTACTTCTGAGTCAGACAGGATATTCAGTGAGATGATGACAGAGCTTTATTTTATTCATTGAAAACTGGAGAAAAAAATTTAGCCCCCTCTGAAGTGGCAGAATTGAAAAATTAATAAAAATTGTATAATGTCAGTCATTTATTGGCTGTTTAGTAACGTGGGTCGTAGCAGCAAACACACTGTGCAATGATAAATTTCTGACACCATCATCAAACCTCTTTGAACCTCATAATGCCAATCTTGCATCTGGGACAGACAAAATCATGCAGTGCATTTTGAGAAGAACAAGGGGAAGGAATTGAAGGAATTGAAAGAATGACGCAAGCGATCACGAGATATACTAGAGCCAATGGCATTTCTCAACCAACGTTGACGTAAGGATTCTTGTAGCGCCATTTTTTGAAATTGCATACAGACTGCAGCGGCGCACAGGAAGTATGCAGAAGATGGAGACAGCGACCACATTTATTCCTCTCACAAATCAATCGTTTTGCCTCAAAAGACTTGGAATATTAATATTTTTCAAATAAACGATGACGGTAGTTGTATCTGTTTGCTATATCTTGTGTTTTATTGATAGATGGTAGGTTAAGGGGCAGGGGTTGGGTTACGTGCTCATAAATGTGCAAATAATATAATTTAAATAAAACTGTTTTGACGGTTTACATTGAAAAATCAGACCCCTATATACATGCAATAATGCCCTTGTTATTATCCAATATATCTTTTAATTATGACCATAAAATTAAAAGAATACAGCGTTAGCATATTGGCACTAAGGATTTCCTATTTAAAACAATGGAGGACCCTTCACGCAGAAATGTGACATAAAAGGGGTACCTTGAGCTTCAAAAAGTGACGAGTTGGAGTGAGACTGTGCACTAAATAGGTGCTACCTTATATTGCAACATTAAAGCCCTCCTGTCCTCTATGCCTAATCCTACTTGATTAGCAATGTATTATTAAATACCTGCAAGGCATTTTATTTCCTTTGTATATATATATTTATGGAGAGAGAGAGAGAGAGAGAGAGAGAGAACTGGATTCTCTCTTATCTCGTATCCATAATTTCTAACCATCCTTAAATACAGAGACTGTTTGCTGAACCTGTGAAGTTCCGTTCAATAAAAAAAGGAAAAAAAAGAAAGAAAAAACTAAAACACAAGCAAAAAAAGCTATTTTGTCAGGCTGGATATCACCTTTTCAAAAAACCTGTTTTTGCAATAAGAAGTTGTACAGGTTGGACCGGCCTAGCCGAGTGTATTCTTATCTTTCTTTATCTTATTCCACTGAAATCTGTCAAGTCAAACTGTTTCCAGCAGTCCGATCATAACCTCTTGTTGAGTTTGCCAGCATATTTCAGCCTGTTTAAGTGTTATTTATTGATTATTTGTATTGTTTTCATGTATTTCGCATTGTTGCATTTCTTAAACAGCAAATTGAAAACTTACGCTTCGCTTTTATTTGCCCCTCTGGTTTGAATTTCTCTATTTTGCTCTTCATGTGCCCAAGTTTAATGAGAGCCGTCTGTTCCCACCAGCGCTGGTAATGTAATCTCACTTCATTAAGTTTAATAAGTAAAACCAACTGACTTTCTGCAGTCTTACGTGTGAGTGTGTGTTTACGTGTGCATGCAAAGGCACACGTGTGTGTTTCATAATATCGGTGAATTAGGACTGACTGCTGCAGCTATATTTAGCCCGTCTTGCACCCCACGTGGAGGTTTTCTCCTCTTCATTCTCCCTACTGGCACTGTTTGTGTGGGTCAGGCCCGGAACTGTGAGGGGAAACTCAAACAGTCCTCTGTGTTTCTCTAACCCCGCTCTCAGTTGCTCTGACTTAAAAGGCTGTTGTTTAGAATATGCAATGACAGCCATGGTGGCTCTGCAGGAATGTGATGGTTGAGAAAATTGCTTTTGAATGGAGCCTCGGGGTCATGAAATGATCCATGTAAGCGTCCGTCTCCTGTACAATACACCCAAGTCCCTAGTACGGGTCCAGTACCCCTATTGACAGACAATGGGACCATCAGGCTCCAGCTATTATGAACTGTGTAATGGATTTTTGCAGTTTACATGTCTGTGTCAGTTATGCATAAGTTAGCTACTTTGAATTAGCTTTTAACATGTAAAAAAGACAATTCTGCCATCATTTACTGACCTAAACGCCATTCAAAGCATGGCTTTCTTGTAGTGTGGAACTGTTTTTCACTATTCGATGAAATTCAGTTGGGTCCAAATTGCGGAAGCCTGTTTTTGCAACAGAAATAAATAAATAAAAGGCAATTGCTACTTTTATTGCTCACAATTCAGACTTTTTCCATTATAATTGCCTATTTACTTCTCACAATTGATTTTACATATAAAATCCTGGCTTTTTTTAGAATTGCTAGTTTACTTCTAACTTTTCTTTTCCACTATTAATACAAAAGTAACTTCTTTTTAAGTGACTTCTTGTGACAATCTGACTTTCACCCCAGGATTGTTGAAGTTTTTTTATTAATTTTATTTAATATGTTTTATTAATGAATTAATTCACACACACACACACTTGTTGGGTTTACATGTTTTATGGGGACATACAGTAGGCATAATGGTGTTTCTACTGTACAGAATGTGGTATTGTACTACACTGATCCTTCACCTAAACCTACCCCTACCCCTTACAGGAAACTGTGTGCATTTTTAGATTTCCAAAAAAAATAACTTATGAAAGAAAAAAAAGAAAAAATAGAGTTTATGCTATTTCAATCACAATGCAAGTTTTTAAAATTCAGACTTTGTTTCTCCTAATTTTGAGTTTTCTTCAGAATCGCCAATGTACATCTTACAATTTAGTTTATATCTTACAATTCACATTTTTAACGCCTTAGAATTGTTAGTTTACATCTCGCATTCTTTTCTTTTTTTTTAAATAATTGCAACTTATGTCTTCTTTCCTAATGATTGCAAGTTTACATTTTTTCCTAACTGTGAGGATTTTTTTTTCTGCTACAGACAAAGTAACTATGACTTCAGCTCTTGCAGTTTAGTTCTCATAATTCTGAGGGAAAAAAACACTAAGTTCTCAATTTTTCCTCATAATTTAAGTTTATCTTACATTTCTGACGTCCATAACACTGTCCTTTACATAGAAGCCATCTTGCATTGGCATACTGCCCACAATTTACACCAGATAACAAAATACACAGGCTGGCGTTGGTGACCCGTCAAGTATGTTATGGGATAACAGCGGTTTATAAAGACACAGGCCTTGGGAATAGGGGTGGATTGCAGGGTCAGACACAAGTATGGGGGGCCTCTACAGTGCGGATGGCCACGCATTCTTTCTTATTTGGGGGCTCAGGATGAGGAAACACCACGTCCTGTCAGCTGTGGGCCTTGCTTTTCCGCTCCGTCAGTTGTGAATTGACTACACATGATTTAGTCTGTACAGAACTGGTATGCATGCATGCATGTCTGCACTCGTCTACCATTATGCAATGTTTAACTTTAACAGAATAACTCACATAGATTTAGGTAATCACACTTCACAAAATAGCACACAAACGGCAACTGTCACTGTGCTTTTCTTGTGATTGGAAACATGGTCTAACACCATTTCACAAAAACAGGACAAACATAAATCTCTTTTGTTCAATTATTTGTTTTATGCTAATTTAGGCTGCAATTATTTGATTGAAAACTATGCGTTTATATATATATATACACACACATATAAAAAGTTCAAACAGCTGTTTGTAATAATATTAGAATTTAAATTAGCTCTTTTTAATAAAGTAACTTTCTTTAATTTATTACTGTATTACTGTAAAAAATATTTATTCTTAAAATTGTGAATATGAATGGGAATATACTTCAAAGATGTTTTTTTTTTCAAAATGTCAATAATTGTGGCCAACAAGTACTGGAGAAAAACATTTATTTCACAATGAGATTTACCCTCCATTTTCAATTGTTTTACTCCAATGATAGGTTTAAATTTTGTAAATTTTTTGAATGAAAGATCAAAAGGATAAACAATGCAGATTCATTTTCACAGCCACCTTTGCTCAGATTTACCAAGGGTGCCAATATCAGTGGAAGGCACTGTACATGTTTTCTAATATTTATTTGACATGTTAATAATAGTGCAATCATTAAATTATTAAAGCACAGCTTTATTTATTATGCTGTAGCATAGGATCTAATGATCGTCATACTTGTGCATAACCGTTTGGTTACATTAGCCGATGAATTAGCCAGACCTTGAGGGCTTCATTTGTGATTGATTGACACTTTAATCTCTTGGTTTAAGGATTATTAAATGCTGTAATCTTTGTAAAATCTGCTGTTACGGCCTGTGGCTCTGCTATGAAAAGGAGCATGACTTTGCTCCAGGCACCGATCCATACAGTATTCTGTCCTCACTTGATGTTTACAACCACTCTCAGTTACAGAGGACCAGTTCTCCTGTACAGACTTGAGTAAATAACAGCTTTGGTGGTAAGATGATAGATTGTGACTAATGTGAAAAGTAAAGCATGGAAAATCAATGGTTGATGTTTACTGTATCATTATTAATCAATGATGTGTTTTCCAGATGCTTTGCATAAAATAATATTTACCAACCCATGCAGCAAGCCTCTGCATTGACAACTTGTTTCTTTGCGGCCCTTTGACATTTGTCCTTTGACCCCAGTCTTGTTTCTGTTGGGTAGCCTGCTCTATCGGTCTCCTTCTTGGATCATTTTATCCATCCTGTTACTTCACTTCACCCTATGCGAGCAATATTTCTCAATATTTTGTCACATATGGTCACACTTTAGTTTGGGGAATAGTTGTTTTTAGTCATACATGCATAACAAAACTGTTTTCTATCTTAGTTCCATGTTTTTCTCGTCATTTGCAGTACAGACAAAATGAGTCAGAATCCCCCCCCCCCCCCCAAATATTCAAATATTATGTAAATAATGTTACAGTTACATTTATAAATGTGAATTGGTTTGGTAGTCAGCACATTAAAATTAGCGTAATTCATTAAATTAAAGTAAAAGGAAAATTTTCTTGCTTCTAAAAATAAACATTCTGAATGAAAGCATTTGAAATGCATCATTATAATCTGTCCAAAAAATCGTTTCCTGCACGTTGTCAGAAACAAATCTTAGGAAAATCAATCACTGTTATATTAAATGGATAGATTATGTCATCATTTACTGACTTGTTTGTTCTGCAAATCAGTCTATGTGTGAATGTTTCTTCAGGCAAAGCGTCAAACTGTGTGTGTGTGTTTTTTTTTTTTCTGCTCCTGAATGTCTGTTATACCCAATTGTGGTTATCATAAATCTTCAGGTCAATTATCCCATCATGGCCAGGTGCGGCATTCATCCAGTCAACCTGAGTTTCACCCTGCTGCTCTCTTTGATGCTAGTCAGCTTAGCCAGTCATGCTAAATCACTGGTCAAAAGTCCCAAAGCTCCTCCCTCATTCCAAATAAATTTCATTAATTAAGCTCGACCGCTAACACAACACCCTACAACGGTGTCATCTGTTCTTCATTTCAATTTGCCATTCTCGGTGGCGCTAAAAACACTCTTCCGCTAATTCGCCAAAAGGCTAACAGGGAGGATGTTTAGCCAAACAGGCTCCATGTGAACACTTCATTAACTTAATAAGCTTGATTAAAGTCCAATTAGAAGCGCAGGCCGGGTCCTTTAAAGCTGACCCGTGACTTTTAAACTTTGACCTTCAGGTTTTAGAAGCATCTATAAAAGAGGCCCTGTTAGGGCCACATTTAGATGTCCTGTAGAGACCAGACGATACGTCTCACGAAGGTGGAAATGAAGAGAAAAAGAGAAAGAAGATATCTCTGCTTGTAAATGTTGGATGCTGACACAAAGCAGTGCAAGTCTTCTCACTGTTTTATCAGCTAACCTGAGTGTTTTATTGGCTCGCTGATGTTGAAAGTATTACTAATAGTCAGAATACGCACCTTTTTATATGCTGGCAATAAGAACCTTCTGATATGTTGTGAAAGTTTTATGAGTTAAAGTAAATAAGACAGCAGTGGAAGATGTTATCTATGTGGGGTGGTAAACACATATCTTTCGGTTTAAGGTAGTAAAACAGTTGCTACCACCAATAAACTTTCAATACATTACTCAATATGGACCTCATTCACCCTCAGAAGTGTCATTCATGGCATATTTTCATTTTACATCACAGCAGCATTCTACAGAGCTCACACTGAATTCTAATGTCCAGTTCTTGCTATTAACAACCCAAGAACTATGACTTTGCCTCAGTAAACTCCTAATTTGCTGCTTATTAATAATTATAAAGGGAGTCGTTAAGTTAAGGTATTGGTTAGGATTAGAGATGTAGAATATGTGTTTTACATATAGCACTAATAAGCAGCCAATATATTATTAATAGGCATGCTAATAAGCAACTAATTAATAGAAAGAGTTTACATTTCTATATTATATATTTAAATTTATTTGTAATTACACATTTATAATGATGCTGCAGTTTCGTATATTTAAAATATGACTTTATATATGAAATTAAATGGCACATTTCTTTTAAAATTATAACAATGTCCTTTAAAATAAAACATTTAATTTGAGGTTACTACAAAGTGCACTTACAGTAGGTGTGGTAAGACACATAGTCATGAATGTGTACTGTATATTTAAAAAATACAGTAATGGTTTCTTTTACAGTGTCATTGATATTGCTTGTGGAATACAATTAAATTTGCATAATATGCTAATACATTACACGTATGTTACGCTTTATTTTAAGGTGTCTTTGTTACAGTTTAATTACACACTTAAGTACTGAGTAATAATAATTAACTGGTATCATCTTGGTGACACTTTATTTTAAGGTGTCCATAATACAGAGGGATACTTAATAAGTACTTAACTTAGTGTAACTTATGGAACTAAGTTATGGAACATTTTGTAATTATGGAGATGTAACAGGCTGCTGCTGTTACACATTTGTTACAGACGTAGTCTGTTACACAGCTACTTATGTAACCAAAAGATTGCCACGTGTGTTGCAGACTTTATACAGAATCATTATAAATTTAAGTACACAGACATAAAATAAAATAAGCTATACTTAAGTGTACTTGATGTGTATCTATACTGTACACAGCAAATGACAGAAATTTACACATACATAAGCTACTTAAAATAAAGTGTATCAAGATTGTACTTAAGTGTAAGTAGCTGTGTAACAGACTCTGTCTGTAACATATGTGTAACAGTAGCTGTCTGTTACATCTACATAATCACAAACTCTAATTACAGGGTGCTCCATAACTTATGGTTATATAAGTATAAGTAACTTATAGTTACATGATAAGTACATTTTATATCATGTAAGTACAATTGCTACTACTAAGTACCTAATTAGGTAGTTACTCTGTATTATGAGACCTTAAAATAAAGAGTTACCGTGTTACCTAGTATGTATAATTACACTGTAACAATGACACATTAAAGTGCATTTTAACCAATTTTTAGATTTGAAGTACACTACATTTTCATGTACATTACATTTTCACACACTGCGAAAATAATAATAATAATTCAACAGATTTATGCACCAAGGTATTATGCAAGATGAGAGAGTGCTTTGTTATTAACCTGGTTGACATACTGTACACTACATGTACCATATTTTGAATGGTACGATAGTTTTGCCATGGTACATTTTTTGGCTCATTTGACTGTGAGTGTCTAATAGATAACTAGTTAACCTAAATTAATTGTTCATTTAACACTACACAGCTGTTTGTCATAGGTTACTATTGTTTAGCTGGTCTTTGTGTATGTGTGTGTGTGCGTGTGTTTGGTCTCTCCATAGCTAAAGATCTAAAGAAGAGAATGAAAAGAGTGTTAGATATCTGTGAAATCTGTGAGGTCAGCCCAGCGCTCAGAGAAAAGCTCCACCTGGACCTGAGCAGGCTCGCCACCGTCTGCTTTATGGTCTGTGAAATGCTGGACAGGAGAACAGGTCACTAGAGAGAGAGATGACAGAGCCCAGGGACTGAGATAAGAGGGTCAGGGGTGTAGAGGGCAGAGTTCAGGGGGCGTCAAAAACACATGGAGGGGATAAAGAGAGTCTGCTTTCTATAAACCACGAGGAAGAGTGCTGTAATTTACAAGCCTCCAGAAAACTAGCCTGAACCCTTGATTCTCTCCTTACCACTCCCTCAGAGAGGATGCTGGGAAATCAGATACTGCCGAAGTACAACTTTGTGCTGGTGTGTGGTGAGCATGCGTTCGAATACATTTTTCAGTTGTAAAGTATTAAAAAATAATATCCGAAAACATAGTGTTAATATTAATATTAATTGCTAATATTCATTTTAAAATTATGAATATAATAAATAAAACTGTTAAAGGATGCAGTCTTATAGAAGATGATAATGCAGTCATGTATTAAGTATATATTTATAATATATATATATATAAATATTAAGTATACTTACTGTAAATGTAAAATAAATTATATGACTATAAATGTATGCACTCAAATACATATTTTCTAAATATATACTGTATGTGTGTGCATTCATAAATAAAATATATAAATAAAAATACATACAGTACAGGGGCCTGTTCCATAAACCAAGATTAGAGTATAAGCCAGGCTTATTTCAGTTAGTCTGACTTATTGCCAGTTAATTT
>JAUCMU010000032.1:3021674-3034007 GCA_032275025.1 Enteromius treurensis | reverse complement strand
AGATTACCGTTTGGCGCCATCTTGTGACAAACACTGGACAACATAAGGTGCAATAAATAACTAAAATACATCCGTTGAAATTTATTCATATGTAGATGTTATAAATTATCTTACGTTTGAATGTTAGTCACGTGGTACTATATCGTTTAGCGGAAGGATGAAAATGTTAATTTAAAACAAATATGCCAATAAAATGTTTCAAATCCATATTCATGTCCAGTTTTTTTCCTTATGTGGCAAGTAGCCGTGTAATAAGCGGGATAATATACAGGCATAATAATATACAAGACCCTCCGCTTCGTGTCGGGTCCTGATCACACTGTCGGGGCTTATTTCTACGATAACTACCGGCTGCCTGTACATTATCCCTTACATATTAGAGTGATTTCTGATGGGATAATGTGACATTAAAGACTGGAGTTCTTATTAAATGAAAAATGACTTTTTTCAAAATTGTAATATTATTTTACAATATTACTGTATTTTTACTTTACAGAATTGCCCTAAAACGGCAGCTTGGCCAGACTGACTTTGCTGGCTAAATAGAATGTAACTTCACAGGAAGTATGGGCGGGCACAGGCTACTATATTTGTACAACGTAACACAATAAAATTCTTGTTCATTATTAGTAGGATGACGACTTGGATTTAGTGATAAAATCCGATACTGATTCAGTGAGTGAGCAATTCATTTCAGACGGATGAATTGGTCTGTGACCCATTTGTGATTCTTTCTGAATCAATTCATTTAAAAGAACCAGTTCAAGAGTCACTTGTTTGCAATTCAGACTACATTTTTCAACAACAGGGTCCACAGAAAACTACCAAATGGTCCAAATGATGTTGACACTGTCTGGAACTGGGACAGCACTTCTTTGAAGGTCAAAGAGGAAGAGGAATCTTGTACTTCCTGTGTGGGGACTAACTGGAGACTATTCTACTGTCTATAGTACACTACATCTCCTCTATTAGCCTCTACCTTCTTCTCTCTCCTCTCTTCCTCTTCTTCTTCTTCCTCCTCCTCTTCTTCTTCCTCTTCCTCCTCCTCCTCCTCCTCTTCTTCTTCATCATCATCATCATCTTCCTCTTCTTCCTCATCACTACTATCTAAAAGCTCTTTGCTCTTGACAGGAGTCATTGACCTCTGGATTACTGGTATGGATTTCTGTAATGAGGAGGTGGACTACACAAGCATGGGAGAGGGAGAGTGTTAAGATGTGATTGGATGTGTGTTAGATAAAGAATGAGGGATAGAGATAGAGAGAAAGTCGGAGAAAAGCTCTAAATTGGCTCCAATATGTTTACAAGACCAGAAACGTCAAAACAGGTGAAAAAACTAGAGATGTCAATGATATGTCATGGAAGTTGCATAGAACGACTCGGTGTGACAGAACACAATCTGTTCATTTATATTTACAATTATTCACTTAGCAGATGCTTCTATCCAAAGTGACAAAAATATAATTTGGCAACTGCAACATCTATTTAAATTTTTTCTACTTCAAACAGCCAATAGATGATCAATGAACATGTTTAAATTTAAGCTTAATGGAATTTGACTCCAAAATATTTACCATGGAAAAAAACAGAACACTGCCTATAAATAAATAAATACATTTTGTCATTTTGCATAAATCTGCATGATTTACTTTCTTGTGCAAAACTTGAAGGTGAGTAAATGAAGACAGAATTTGGAGAATACGCATTTAAGCATCTTTCTCTGTGTTAAATCCATGAAATATTGATTTAAGAACATAAGAAATAAAGTGAGAAGCAGGCCATTTAACAATGTAAACTGATTTAACCAGAGATCCTGGTTGAAGGGTTATTGCTGAGAATAGATGAGAGTGGGGGTAGTTCTTGAGGATTGTGAGTGTGCTAGTAAGGGCACATTTGAAGTGTGCAATGATTGCTCCTCATACTAGTGTAGTTAAAAAAAGACGTTCAGACTGAGAGGACTAGCGGGCGATGCTTTGGATAAGAATGTCACTGCTGAGCATTAGCTCTTCAGCCAGCTCAGCTTGACTTCATTACTGCTGGGACCTTGCAAGTGAAAGTGCTTGTGCATGACAAGTCTGGTTATAGCAGTGACAACAGCGGTACCAAAACGTAAAACGACTAGTGATGTCCAAATGAATTTCATTGTGAGGACAGGGTAGAGTGACGCTGAACTGGTGCTTTAAAGATGATTTAATGGGATGAAATGAACTTAAAGAGACAGTCTGCCCAAAAATTAAAATTCTGACATCACTTACTCACCATCAACGAATTTGTATGAATTTCATTTTTTCTGTGGAACACAAATTACGATTTTTGGAATAATACTGGTAACGAGCTGCCATTTAATTATACTGTATTTTTTTCTATTATGAAAAAGTAGCATAGAGTGTATAAAGTGTTTGGTTACCCACGTTCCTTAAAATATCTTCTTTGTTCAACAGCAGAAAGTAACTCATACAGGTTTGGAGGAACTTGGGTTGAAAAAAAAAAAGTGATGAAAGGATTTTTTTTTTATTTCGGGTGAATTAAAAAATATATATGTATATTAGTGATGTCAAAATTAGCGTGTGTTAGCGCATGCGATGAAATCGTTTTTATTTAGATTAACGTTGTGGCGTGGCTAGGATTGGTCAAGAAGTGCATTTATTCAGTCGCAAAACGTCTTTACTTCCACATTAAATTGGAGACATTTCAAATGCGCGTTCCACCTCACTTCAGCGCCAGGCAAGATACCAGAGCACGCTGTAGGCTGTATCCTTTCATTTCAAAATAAGCTACGTGCATGCAACGTCATGGTCACTTCAGTCATGAAGCTTCCAAAAAGACCATTAAAGCTGTCTTAAAACTGCAAGCATGTAATATATTTTATATGAGCCATATTTTAGAACAAATGTTCTGGAGCAGCCCAGCGCTGTCTCACTCATCTAACACGACCTGAAGTAGGTCAGAAAAGGTAAAAAGAGTTAAATAAGATTTGTGTCGGAACTGCGTCACGTTCAGCAGCCGCAGCTCTTAAAGAAATAACAGCCAAAATAAGCTATAATAAGCATCCGCTCTGATGTCTATTTATCAAAGGACAAAGAAAAAATGGAATAGCTTTATGGATTGATCTATATTTAATTTAGAATGTGTCTGATAACTTCAATGTCAATTTCTGTATATTTCTGCTGAAGTGCACAAGTAAATATAACATTTATTATAATGGGTTATGTGAAGGTTGTTTTAAGTTCACTTTAATTAGAAGTTCTTTTTTTTTAAGTCTTAATGTTTAAATTGATAGCTCTCGATTACAATATACTGTAAGGTTGAAGACTATAGTCAATGGTTAAAAAAAAATTGGGAGGGGGGGCAATTTTATAAAGAAATCAGTTTTATATAGTTTTATAATGTTTTTATGTGAAGATTGTTTGGTTTAATGGTTTTATGAGATAGCTTTGTAATGATAAATGGCTATTCAATGATTAAATAGCTACTAGGGGAAAAAACTATTCCAGAGACATCAGAATAATGCTGGCCTTCAGTCACAAAAAAAAAGATGCTATTAAACAAATATAAAAAAATCTCTTTATTTTGTTTGTACGTTAATTTAATGTTTGAATGTGAAATTATTTCAATATAAAAGTATTTTAAAATGTTTCTGTCAGGAACGAGCCGTTGCTTCTCGGTGGGCAGGAAAGGCAAGGACAAAAAGATTCCAAGAAACATTACCTATTTAATTAAACAAACGCAGGGTACAGGGACCAAGACAGCAGGAACACACATGTTACATTATCGATTGACAAAGATACAGGAAATAGGGCTTGGTTAAGTACAAAGACAAATCAAACAAAAAACACAAGACACCTGGTAGATACGGCTGGCAGAGGATCAAACACTAATGAGCAGGGCGGGGTTACAAATGATCAGAACACATGGGGGAACAGAATAAAAAAAAACATAAAAGACCATGGAACAGCTATTAAAACATAAACACAGCCATGGTGGAGACACCAATCAGATGGCGGAGAAGCCCACCTGGGTGAAGCAGCCTGAGGAGACGCCCTCCAGGGCCCTCCTGGGCCTACCAGGCAGCGATGATGCCCTCCTAGGCCGACCAGACAGCGAGACACCCTCCTGGGTCGACCAGACAGTGGAACTCCAATGGCCTCCATGGCTGGTTCATGATAGGGCAGCAGCTCACAGACCTCCTTGGGTTGAGCAGCCACCAATGGGGTCTCTGGAGACTCTACGGCTGGAACCGACATCTCCAGAGGTAGTGCAGCCACTGGCGGACACAACGGAGTCTCTGAGCCGCAGACAGGCTCTGGAGGCTCAGGCCATGGTACCTCAAATGGTTCTGGTGGGTTACATGGTTCTGGTGGGTCGGGCCATGGGAGCTCAAAGTCATTAAAGGGATTTTGGTGGGTCGGGCCACGGCAGATCATAGTCAATGACGACCTCTGATCTAATGCCCGTCCCACCCCTCCCCATCATGGCCCAGGTACTTTTGCCTACTTTTTTTGTTTTATTATAAGTGCATGAGATATTCTGTTTCCTCAAAGCACTCAAGCAATCAGTAATGGTTATTCATTTAACTTGAGTTTACATTCCACTTTATACACACTGGACACAGTGAATGAAATTCTTTCTACTAAAGAATGCCACTAGATCACTTAAGTTTCTTAGAATCCTGACACTGAACAGATCAGAGACAGATGAGAAGAGAGAAGGATGAATGGAGTACACATCACTTCCTGTTTGATCAGCGTTGTTTTATAACGTTGGTAAACAAAAATAATTGTGGTCAACATGTATTGGAGAAAAACATTTCATCACAAAAATTTCTCCCTGTTTTCAATTGTTTTACTTTAATGATAGGTTAGAATTGTGTGGATTTTTGGAATGAAAGATTAAAAAGGATAACCAATGCAGATTTATTTTCACAGCCACTTTTGCTCAGATTTACCAAGGGTGGACTGTATATTAGTGTTGGGCCATTATCGGCGTTAACGTGAGACTCTTAAGCCGTTAATCTATTCACAAAGTTATGTTGGGAGCTGGGTCTATACTACATAAGCTATGATGACTTTCACCTTGACATTTTAGCACGGATATATACCTAGCCGAATTACACTGTCCTATCACCTGTCATCTGTGATCTTCATCTTCCATTTCGGATGGGACTAACACCTCCGTGTTTATTACAGAGGTGAGAGGGTCTGTTTTGTACATCTGGGCATCACAGAGATCACGCCCTCTGAATGTGTGCATTACTGCAAGCCTATCAGGCTGATCTGTTGAGAGAAAAAAGATCAAGTAGATCCGGAGGATATTTTAGGGCTGGGGCGTACAGCAGATCTCTCTCTACGTGCCACTAGAGAGTCGGCCAGGGCTGTGGGAAGGTCTATGGCAGCGCTGGTGGCGGCCGAGCGTCACCTATGGCTAAATCTCTCCGGTGTAAAATCTCAAGATAGGGTTTTACTCATGGATGCTCCGCTATCTCCCTCAGGCTTATTCGGGGATGTGGTTGAGAACCGTAGAAACAGTAGAAACCGCGGTTCAGTGTGAAAGCACAAACGGCGTGCTCCTGCTCTGCTTACATGCTGCTTACGCCCTGCTGATGCGTGCAGTGTGAAGCCGGCGTAGTCATTATTTAGGTAGCACATGTATATGTATATTACATACAGTATTATTTAGTGTGGATTATATTATATTACAGTTATTTAAAAGCATATTATTCAATTATATGTCTTGTGTAGTAATTAGTCCTCTGTCTTTAAAACCCATGTCTTTTGAGTTCAGTCTTGTCCGTCAATGAATGTGTTACGTGTATGCGATCTCTTTTGTGCTATTAAAAGGAAATTATTATTTTGTGAATTCCGCAATCTCCTGCGTTCTCCTTCATCCTCCTGTGCACGCACCGTGACAGTTACATATACATTATGATGATATATAGTTATCATTTACTTTTGTATTTACAAGCAATATTATTAAATATGGACACATATTAATTTTAATAAATTGTTATAATTTGTTTTTGTATGTTTTTCCAAAAGTATTGTTAAATATGGTAATCAATATTTATTATTATTATTTTTTTTTTTTGCATCTAGCCAAACTAATACTCACTAATCAATCAATCAATCAATCAATCAATCATTAAAATAGCATTAAAATAAGTGATTTAATCAACAAATACACAAATATTTTACATTTCACTTTTCTAACAAGCTTTCCATCAGTTCCCTACTTCCAAAACTGCATAAATACTCCCCACTAAGCTCCCAAAATCATTCATCTCCCTTATACACTGACATCTCGTCTTTTCAACGTGCAGCATGGGTCATCTGGAAAACACGGCCTGTGATTCTCCCTCCAAAACCAACACAGCACTCTGCCCCACTTCCTTTTACAAGCCTCATTCTGCAACCCACAAATCATTTTATGCACACACCACAGCGTTTACGTTCAGACGTAATTTTAACACAGAAAAAAATGGAGTAGACTGGACTGCAGAAGAAGAGATTTCCAGCGGGGCGTGTGAGATACACGTGATCTGAGCGCCGCCCTTTGATTCAGGTTCTTCAGACTGCACAGCGACGGCCAACATCAGCTCGCATGAAGGTGCTTGTTACGTAAGCGTCTTTCTAGTGTGATCACAAGAGCTGTGTAAACACACACACATACAGAGAAATGCATCCAGTTTCCACAATTCCCACAGCTGTCACTCAGCAGCTCTTTGCACGCCCACAAACACGGGGCTCTCACAGGTAAAAAGTTTGAAAGCCAGTTGAGAAACGAGGAGGTGAGGGCAACACATTCCAGAGGGCCTTTACATCTCCTCATTTATCGTATTCATTGTTCTCCTGCAAATACACAAAGCAGCCACTCGCGTCTACATCTGAGGAAATGTCAGGATTCCCAAACGTCCCAGACTGCAAAGCAGAGGAGGCACAACACATGCTAAAGCCATCATAGCCCTCATCTGTCAGTCAGAGAAATGAGCCCAATGTGGAGAAATGCTGGCTGATGATCAGAACAACAGTGAACAGGTGAGAGTGAATATTAAAGGGTTAGTTCACCCCAAAATTAAAACTCTGTCATTAATTACTCAACCTCATGTATTTTCAAATTCACAAGACCTTCATTCATCATCAGGTCATCAGACCTTCATTTTGTTTTCTTTGCACAAAAAAAAAAACATTCTCGTTGCGTCGCAAAACTGAAGTTGAACCACTAATGGACTGTTTTACTAATGTATTTACTAATTTCGATTAACATTTTTGATGGCTCTCAGATGTCATCAAAAATATCTTAATGTGTGTTCCGAAGATAAATGAAGGTTTTACATTTGGAACGGCATGAGAGTGAGTAATAAATGACAGAATTTTCAGTTTTGGGTGAACTATCCCTTTAAGAAGACAGTGACTGGTGCAGTTATACAATCAAAACCAAATGGCTTGAAATAATCCAGAAAAATAGCAAACAATTAACTCAACTGATACACAAATGAAGCACAAATGAAGCTTTAAAGGTCATGTGACCAAAAGGGCAGAGAATATTAATATGAAGTTCACATAATATGCAATTTATTTCATTTCTAATGCCGTAACTACTTTTATTTACATTATATAATGTATATTACATCGAACAGATTCAACAGGAAATATTTAAGTCAAACAGAGCATAAAAAGTGGATTGAATCACATTAACTGATACTCGGTTATTAAAAATAACTAATTGATCGCACATTTATTTCTGAAATCAATCACAATTTAACATACAAAATCACAATTAATCCAACCTAACACTAAAATGATTAAAAATACTTTTATTTTGCATTCATTTCCAAGAGTATCACTGAAACCAATACGTCTACTGAAGTCTCTATTTAATATTTCCTAATATTAACCACTGACTGTGGCAATTTAACATTACAGTATAATGAAAGCTATCAATTTTAGACTTCTAATCACTTCTAATTTAAGTGAACTTAAAACAACCTTCACATAAACCCATTATAATAAATGTAATATTTACCTGTGCTCTTCAGCAAACGGGAAACACATCGAAGAGCCACAAAACGGTATCACATATTAGCCTAAATGGCAAATTATGATGAACATTTACGTACATTGACTATTCTATCACCTCAGTCTCCATATCAGCTCAATGCATTTAGGGATTGCCTTTTCTGTTAAAGATTCTTTTAAATTGATCTAAAATATGACTATAAATGATAAATTCATTACATTGTTCAATATGATGTCCTAAAAATCTATGTGAAATCAGTTAGTTGACAATTTACATCCTGTGTTGACATATTTGCTGTTAAAAGAGGAAGTCTGAGCACAATATGGTACTTTTTTTTTAATAGAAAGACTGCAATTTTAATTTGGTCAACGTTTACAAGTGGACTAGCATATAGATTAGCTTAAAGCATGAAATAAAAGCCATAAACTTCCTGGTTCCAGTTTATGCCGATTTTCTGAATCTATTTGAGTGTTTGTCCACAGTGTTAGACGAGAAACTGTGGTCAGACGCTTTCACAGACAGCTGGGTTTAAAAATACCCTCGCTGGAGCGTCCTGCGTCCATCACCCCACACTACGTCACAGCGTGTGTGTGTTACGTCCTCCAAGCGCATCATAACATTCTGTGGTAGCGCTGCCAGCAAACGGCACGGGAAAGCCGTCTCTGCCGTTATTTTTAACTCGTTGTCTCCATGGAAACTGCCACACACGAGAAGACCCGTGCACTCCTGCCAACTTGCACGGGAGTGTGTAAACCCTCTGCCTGTGAGGGTCTGATTTCAGGCCACATCTGTACACGTCTATATGCTGTATCCAAAAACTGTTGAATAACAGACAATCTGCTGCTTTTTAAGAGTATTCAGAGCCAGGAACTGGTACAAAAGTACAAAGTTTCTTTCTGTATATGGAATACTGACCAACTGAAGGTCCAAGACCAACACTGTGCTTCAAAATTACACCAAATCAGACTGATTCTATAGCACTATATCAGCAAAAGCAACTTTTGCTTTTGACACAATAAAAACGGCATTTAAGGCATTAAAATTGTCACTTACCTGAAGAGGATGAAAAGACAGGATTGATGAAGAAACAACATGAAAGAGAAAGAAAAACAGACAGATCCGTCATTGTCATACTGCAAGTGTGTAACTTGCATGAAATTAAGCAAAAGTGGCAGTGAAGGCATTTACTGTATAAAGTTACAAAGGTGATATGTAAAGGGTTATATGACACTGAAGATATGATGCTGAAAATTCAGCTTTGCGTCACATGAATAAATTATATTTTAAAAATATGTTCGGATAGAAAACAGCTATTTTAATTTGTGTAACATTTCTATAATATAATATTTCTATATTTTTGATCAAATAAATGCAGCCTTGGTTTGCACAAATTACTTCTTTCAAAAGCATAAAATCAATATTATATATGCATGTGTGTGTATACTGTATAACAATTCTGGAAAAGAAAATTAAATCAATAATACATTTATAACTGTGATATGAACTTAAAAAAAGACCTCAAAATGCAACCGGTTTAAGTAACCTCTAATAGAGTTGCTCCAGGGATTGAAACTTGCACTTTTCCCCATTATATGTGAGCAGTGCACTATATTGTTTGCCCTCAGTGTCTTTTTGTCAAGACAATTCATGAGCACAAAGTAGACATTTTGTAGCCCATAAAAAGAAACCCTCAGCTGAAGTCTCTTATGTGAGGTCTTTCATTTCAGGTCAACTGCCCTTCACTTCATGTGACAGAATTTATGTGAGAAACTCTACTAAACATACTAAAGTGTGCACACAGAGTAAAGTTTAATTCAGGATCTTATAAACTTAATATCTATATAAATCAGAATTAGAATTAAGAAATTATTATGCTACATTTACATATATTTGAGAATTTCTAATATATAAATACACATTTTTTGTATATATATATATATATATACATACATAAAAACTGTTTCTCAATTTTACTGAGACCAATTGATCTGAGCCGCTATACATATTTATTTCATAGCTCTATCAACAAGTGTCTTGTTTTTAATTTCTGTTAAGTAATTTTTTTAGAACAAATCTCACTCAAAGTTCAGTCATAAATACAACTCAGAACCATTAAATCTCCTGAGCTATGAAAGAGTATTAAATGTTCCTCTGAGACCCTTCTTCATTCAAAAATATCTGATTTGCTGAGAGTACGAAGACTGTCTCTCTTTCTCCCAACACACACACAGCCCAGAGGCACAGTCACACACACTCATTCGCAAGCGGCATCGTTACTCGTCCAGGATTCTCTGCCTCTGATTGGTCGAGAGGAAATGGATGGGTAGCAACAACGCCAACTGTCACACGTGGTTGACACACTCACACTTTCTGTCTCTCGCTGGCAAACACAAAAACATTCATCCTCCCTGTCTTCAGCAAATACACTCATTCACTGCTCCATCTTTGTTGTCTCCATCACTCTGCGTGATGTTATCATGCTGTGGGAGAGAATAAGCGGGAACAGCCAATGGGACGGGCCGTCATTCACACACACACACACACTGACCAACCTCATGCTACTCAAAGCCTACAAGAATGTAGGTCAATTTTTTTCCTCTTGGTAATAGTTAAAGAAAGATGTCTCTTCTGTTAGAAACACACACTAGAGCTTTCGAACCAGCATGTGTAGTGTTACAGTCAATGCCACAGGATCATTTTAAAAGGATAGTTCATCCAAAATTAAAAAATTAAAATCTGTCATTGTTCATTAACCCTTGTGTCGCTCAAAATATGTATGATATTTTTCTTCTGGGGAGGTCAAAAGAAGATTGTTTGCAGAATGTTCATGCTGCTCTTTCTTTAAATAGAAAGTCAATGAAAAACAGGGAATTTCAAAATCCCAAAAGGAAATTTACACATATATAAAACTTTAAATGCAATATATGCAATACTGTATATTGTAAAACATTTTATTTAGATATATGTATATGTGTTTGTGTATATATGTATATATATTTATATATATATATATATATTTATATATTTACTATGCATATATAAATACACATGCATGTATACATGATATATTTGTATATTAATCATATTTATATAATATGAATTGCCAAAAATGCATGCAAATGAATGTCAGTATTTTCAAAAAATTATACTGTATGTGAGTGAAAAACTTTTATTGTGTATGCAATTAATTGCGATTACTCATTTGACTAATTAATGTGTATATATATATATATATCAAATTAAACTTTAGTATTTGTAATATCACTCACTAAAAGGTTAAACTTCATCATAATTAGTTGAGCTGAAAGACACCTGAAACTGTCTAGAGCAAGTATTTCCAGTTAACTAGAATTCCTTCTTTGGGAATGTTGACATGACAGTAATAAGCATAATGAAATGATGGGAAAAACAAAACAGAAAGATATAAGATGTTTTGATATCTTGATTCGCACGGTATTGATTTGTAGCCACAGGGCAGAAAACAATCCTTAACAATCCACCTGCAGGTCAGGAAACGACTCGAAACCACCAACGTTCAAGAATGTGACATCAAAACATCTATTAATCACCTTATGCAAATGTACTGCATTTTATTTTTTTTAAGATCTACAGTTCTAGTGAGTCTCAAATGTTCACTCATATTTAAGATATGAACAATATTCCTCCATTACCACTACAAACCTATCCATTTCCTTACGCTTACGGTGTCTTTTGTTTTAAAGAAAATCATGAATAGGAACTTTGCTTTTTTCGTGGAAACAGGTCAAAACAACACAAGCCTTTTCCGCATGTAGTCATTACAGAAAGAGATACGCTAACATGACTGGCACAACATCAGTAACTCGCCCACACACAGAGTCAGAATCATATCAGACCACCACTGCGATATCACATAGCAAGAGAAGAGTGTTTCTCAATCCAAAATTCTGAAGAATTCCCCCCACACTTTTATATCAGGACTGGGTCTGTCACGGAAACAGAACCAATGTACTGTGGGTAATTAAGTGTATCCTATCCATCCATCAATCATTCATCAACCATAGACATCCATCTACGTATCCATCCATCTATCAATTATATAAATTGATTCATCCATCCATCCATCCATCAGTCATTCCATCCATTAGGGCTGTAACGATGCACCAAACCCACGATTCGGTTCGTATCACGATGTTTGACCCACGATTCGGTTTGTATCACAATTTTTTTTCCGTGGGTGTTGGGAAGAAAAAAAACTATTTTCAAAACAATATTTTTTATTAAATAACATTTGAAAATCTTTATAAACTGAACAAAGAACCGCTGGGTTGTTTTCTGTGC
>JAUCMU010000032.1:2988816-3004711 GCA_032275025.1 Enteromius treurensis | reverse complement strand
AATTAAATTAAATTAAATTAAATTAAATTAAATTAAATTAAATTAAATTAAATTAAATTAAATTAAATTAAATTAAACAGTATATATATTCAGGTATAACTGAAAAATAAATTAATTAAATTAAATAAAATATTTAGGGTAAAAAAAATAATTAAATCAAATAATTAAATTAAATTATTAATACATAATAATAATAAAAAGAATAATACATTTTATAAAATATTAAACAAATATTACATCTTTAAAAAAGTGCATAGTCACATGTAGTGTCGCAAAATACACTAGCCATTGTGATCTGAGAGTAATTGTGTGTGTGTGTCATGCTAATGTTAATGAGACATGTTTGTCTGTGTCTGGATGAGCACAAAAAAACCAGAGCAGATTACGAGAATGTGACACAAAGAGACGGTGACCCCCAAAAGCAGATTAAGGAGAGAATGGGGTGACACGAGAAAAGCACAAACGTTCAAAGTCATCATCATCCAAAAATAAAAGACCAAATGGGAAAATATCAAGTATCCAATAAACTAAAGATAGTTAGATAGATAGATCTAAATTACCATTCAATATTTATTTCTTTTTTAATACATTATTTTTTCAATTAGTTTTTATTTATATACTCTGTAAACAGGTTTAAAAGAACAATGTGTCTCAAACCGTGCTCGGATTTGCCAAAAAAGATTCTCAATTTACAGACAAAACAGAATTGTTGATTAATTTAATTTCTTTTTATTTTTATGTTGTTTTCATTTTAGTAATTTTAGATTTTTTTAACATGCGTTCAGTAGTTTTAATTCATTTTTATTTCAGTTTCAGTGCTAAGTGCTAACAATTTTCTCTTTTTTTGCAATATTTTATTTAAAAAAATTTAAATTTTATTTAAAGTAATTCAAGTAACAATTCTATGGTTTTCGTTTTAGATAACATCCCTAATCACGAGCCAAAAATGTTCCCTCTTGCTGGTTACTTGCGAGTTACAAATTGCACAGAAAGTTTCGGCAAACTGTTTAATCGCTCCCGACTCGTGTATGGTGTAAAAGCATCCCGTCTGCTTGTTGTCAGGCTCATTGAGAGATGCTCGCGGCAGGAGGCAGAGATTACAGCTCAGCACAAACAAGCGCACATGCCGCCACACGAGGGGAGGAGTCATTAGTTCCCATGGAGACAGAGCAGGGAAAGTCGGGACCTCCAATAGGGGCACATGCTGGGTGGGAACGTGGGGAAAGGGAGGGCGAGCGACTCTCCCAAAATCTGCCATCAGCATTATTACACGCTGTGTAGCGTCCCCGTTTCCCCTCCAGCATCCGTGATTACGTTAAGCCACGCTAGCACGTGAGATCGAGACAAAGGCCGTGTTTTGGCTGTCAGCGGTGAACATGTGGGACGCTGCTTTGTGAGCTCGCTGACAAATAGATATATCACAACATCTAGTGAGTAACACATTTAAACTCTCATCCAGAGACTACACGTAACGCATTACGTTCCCGCATGTTTTCCGGGTCACAACTGTTCTGGGTGGTTAATAATAATGCACTCAAGTCATGTCGGAAAGATCGCATTTACGAGTTAAACGCACATAAACATCACCACAAAGACATATTCATGAGTTGAGGAAAACAGGAAAGTTTGGAACGTGTCATTGGATGCAGCTTCTGTATTAATAGCGCATTTGGTCAACTGAATGGAAATTGAGTGGAAGCTGTAGCAACTCAAATACTGGACATGCATACTCAATGCAGCATTTTGTAGATGTAGAGTTTAAAACATCTTGTTGAATTTTACGGAAAAAAGGGTACATTGCCCTCTTGCACTGGCTTAAGTTATCTGAACACACCTGACGTTGTATTTGTGACTTCTTGAACTTCCCAGGAGGACTTGAATGCACCATAAATTGCACACTGACTAAATGCAATAAAACAAATAACCAGGTTTCTATGAAATTCTGGTCCATAGATGTGCATTTTTAGTTTTTCTTCTATTTAAATTCTGAAAAAATAAAAAATAAATAGAAATTTAAAATATTAGATTAAAATAAATAAATGAGTTATATGCAGACACAGAACATAAAACCTTATCATACATGTCATCAGTATCTTCAGAACTACAAATAAGTGTATACAGTACTTGCACCTACTACTACACTCCAGTCGACAGCCTCGTTTCAGATTCCTCTCTGATTGATTTAGCATGCAGTTTGCACATTAAAGTTCTCGTGTCTCTCTCCCTCTCCAGCAGACGCTGGGTAAATAGCCATCAGTGCTGTAAAGATCAGCAATAAAGTCATTAGGCCAGTTAGCTGACAAGTAACCTCCCTGGAAGAAGGTTATAAACACACCGCAAAACCAGCACCACACCTCGCTAATGCAGCACGCTAATGCTAATCTAATCAGCAGACATAAACACAATCGGGTCAGTGATGTGTAGAAGTAATGCAGGGCTCTGACGGAGTGTAAACAGCGTCTAAAGCACTTTAACTGGTTTAGAGCTTTAGTAAATGACGGGTCAGGGAATGATAGGCCCTCGCAGGCATGGAAGAGGAATGTGAGTGGACGGACGAGGAGATTTAGGAAGCGTCTGGAATCATGTGCAATTCCGAAGTGCTGCCACATCTATTTATGCAGATGTCAACACAAAAGATAAAGACACCAGTCTTTAGATTACAGATTACTTGTATGGAAAATTACTTGTATATTCCAGAAACTCTCCAGGAAAACTTCCAGGAATTTTTGGAAATGTTCTGCCACTTTGCAATATATTCCATTGACAAATAATATAAATGTGACTTAATAAATTAAAAAAGTTATAGAAAATGTTATTGAAAAAAGTAAAATAAAAACAAACAAAAAAAAATACAGAATAACAACAAACACTATACATAAAATTATTTTAGAAATCATAGTGCGATTATTTTCTTTTTAACCTGACAGCAAGTGATTTTTTTTTTTTTTTTAAGTAAAGCATTTTGACAAAGTTAGGATATATATATATATATATATATAAATACACATACATACATCTGACATAACTTTTGTACACAATTTGAATCGTAACTTTGGCTAACGTTCTCTAAAGTTTCTCTCAAAGTTATCAAAAACTGTTCTTGCATAACGTTAGTAGAATGTTTCCTTAACGTTTAAGGAATCTGCAATTGATAAACATTTTAAAAACATTAGCATAAAAACATTATCATTGTTTTGTTAGTGGAACGTATTAATAACGTTTTAAATAACGTTCTTAGAACAGTAAAATAACAAAAGACTAAAACATTCTAATAACCAAACAAGAACGTTAATACAACGTCTAAAAAAACTGGATGTTTTAAACATTCTTAGAACAGTAATATAATGAGGAATAGAACGTTTTATATAACGTTCTTGGAACATTAATATAACAAGAGACTAAAACATTCTAATAACCAAACCAGAACGTTAATACAACGTCTAAAAAACTGGATGTTTTAAACGTTCTTAGAACATTAAGATAATGAGGAATAGAACATTTTAAATAACGTTCTTGGAACATTAATATAACAAGAGACTAAAAGGTACTAAAAACATTTTGAATAACGTTCTTACAACCAATCAAGAACGTTAATACAACGTCTAAAAAATTGGACTTTTGAATGTTCTTAGAACAACTATTTTCAAACTATTTTTTTATAACGTAATAGGAACGTATAATATAATAAATCTAATAAAATTGTTAGCTGGGAAGCAGGAAGCTAGGAAGTACTTTTTTTTTATTAGAATATCTCATCAATACTAAAATAGCATTGGAACATTTGCAGATGATAAATAAACTTCTGTTCTCTTAGTTCTGACAACTTGTTAATGTTCTACTTAGCATGTGTTGCAATATGGATAATTAATTAGCGGTTCATTTGAAGCTCTCTCAGCTCACTGAAGACCAAAAAATGTACACAATTATTAATTTATGAGTATAAACCATATTCTATGTGCATTCACAGTTTGCAGAGTGCCACACTTTTCACACTAACGGTGCGGAGTATAGTAAAAACAGGCTAGTTAACATATTTATCAGGCTATATTTAACATGTCCTGTTTATATAGACTGAAGAGTTCAACGCTGAGCAAACACAGGCTTGTGGAGAGTCAGCTTTTATTCACACGAATAACAGCACCTGCAGTTCTGGATCTAAACAATTCAGACATGTGCACACAAATCAATCAGTTCAAATCGAAGTGTGCCATCACTCAGTTTCTGTAAGACGATTCTGTTGAACACAAACACTGCCAATGCACTATATTATTGTTGTTGCAGCTATTGTGACATTTTGAGCATTAGAATTGAAAACGCCCAAATGATTCTCCACTCTAGAGTCAGTTACTGTATGCGCCTTGAGGGAGGATCAAGAATATAATGCATGCATCAATGCACAGCATACAACAGTATCATGGGAATTTGGCTCAAATCAAAGTAGAAACAAGCAATAGCATGAGTGTGTGTGTGTGTGTGTGTGTGTTAATAATGGGATTTACTGATGGTGACATCAAGATTACAAGTCAAAAGCATCTGTTGGGTTGGTTACAAAAATGCTATAAATTCAAGCCTGAGGTAGACAGGTTTATCCTGCAGTTTTCTCCTTGTGCCATTAAATCAAAATTGAAGTTTTAATACATGTCTTTTTGATTTTGACATCACTTGTTTGCTAAAAGTACTCCTAAATGTTAACCAAATTCCCTTCACTAGAAGACACACACGTTTAAAAAAGAATTGATTTGATTAGTGTTAAATGATGTAACTCAGTTACTAACTCAGTTACTATTTGTGAGAAGTAACTAGTAACTATAACTAATTACTTTTTTAAAGTAACGTGCGCAACACTGGTAAACAGGCTGTTTTGGTCACCATTGACTCCCATAGTATTTTATTTTGCTACTATGGAAGTCAATGGTGACACAAAACAGCCTGGTTACAAACTTTCTTTAAAATACCTTTCTTTGTGCTCGGCAGAAAACAAAATTCCTACAGGATTGGAACTACTTGAGGGTGAGTAAAATTTTGGGGAGAACTATTCCTTTAACAACGATGGACATTTACTAAATGTGTGTTTACACCACACCGACCCAGACAGAACGGCTAAAGCTCGCTATTATCAATAGTTGGTCTCAAAGTATGAGAAAATGATCCACCCATCAATGATGCAGTGTGTCATTAAAGGATCAGATCCAGCGAGAAAACATTGTTTATGGAATTAAAAACCTAAACGATTCACCCAAATCAGTTCTGCTGCACTCCAGTTTCCAAAACAATTGGACAAGACGAGAGCATATCAAAATACCCCGTTGGTTGCCAAACAGTGTAAAGGAGTTTTGATTGTTGATTCACACAGTATTTTACCACACAGATTGTTCTCGAGCGATCGGGTGACTCTGTCTGACGTGAAACCCGAGCCTCCGAGGCTACTGTTTGGAGCCAGTCAGGCCGTTCCTTCAGCACTTGTTGAATTACGACCAAGTACATGAGAAGGAAGGGATTTCACGAGAAACGAATCATCAGGAAGAGATCTCCTGTCTTTCACGCCCCGCCACAGATACCTTGAAACCAATGTTCCCTCGACAGACAGCTCGACGGCAGGGATCCTCGCTTGGTGCCAATGTCTGTCTAAACATCTCAGAGAGCCCAGGAATCATTAACTTACATCAGTATTTCCCAGAAGGTATTAGTTTATTAAGTAAAGGTCTGGCTAAAATGTCACTACTACCTGGGCACTGATACAGTACACTGTAGAGGCCATTAAAGACAGAAACGGCTTTCTCTAAGCATTAGCTCAACAGAAGAAGTCAACGAACAGTATAGTAGCCGTTAACCATTGACAATTTGATCTACCAGCAGGAAATTACTGGGCGAGAAGGAGGGAGGAGATTGGGACATATCAGAAGACTTGAACCTGCATCATTCACCTATAAACAAACCTGACCTTGGGAAATGTGCTTTATATATAAAAAATATTATTATTTTTTTACCATGAATTAATCAAATATTTATTTTAATATATTAAATATATTTTTACCTATGTCTGATTTAAAATTAGTGATGTCAAACGTTTAATCGCAATCGTATCTAAAATAATTATTTACATAATATAAGTGGGCATACTGTGTATATTTATTATTTATATAAATATAAAAACAAATACATGCATGTAATTTATTTAAGTATACATTTAAATATATATATGAAATATATAAATGCATGCGTATGTTTCAAATACTGTAAAATGTTTATAAAACGTTTATTTTTGATGCGATTATTTGCAAATAATCATTTAACAGCATTGTTTTTAAAATATATCTTTAAATAACTAAACAACAGTACTAAAATGTATATCTATAAAATGTAAGATTGTTTTGTAGTAAAATTATATTTTATAACCTTTATAATATTAGGTTTTATACTATAGTTGCACTAAATCCAAGCAATGGTTATCAAGAAAAAAAATACCTTCAATATATTAAATGTGCATTTTCTATTGATACATGTTAATTCAAATGTGTTATGCATTTTACCATCAACGGTTCGGTAAATTGATGACAGGATGATTTATACACAAACACACATGCATAAACCCCCAGTTTAAAACCCCTGCTCTATGATAATGGTGTCTATTGTGATTGAATGAGGTCATATGTTCCAGCCCTCATTAAACTGTAAGGTGCTTATTACTGTAATCCGCCAAGGAGGGGATATCTGGAGCAATGGGCTGAGATACACCCTTCTTTTTGGGGCAAGAGGGGCCCTCATATACCCCACCCTGTATCTGTTTATCTGTTTTACCCTCAATACAATTCTCTGCCTATCTCTGTGTGTTTGGTGCCAAGGATTGTGCCGTTCCAGTCGTTGTTTTGGCCGGGACCCAACGTCAACAGCAATAGACACAAATCACACATGGAGGAAGCTGCTGACAGGCGGTGAAATTTTATTCACCCCTTTAGTCAAACAGTGTTTTAAGTTATCGACGTGATGCGACTTGCTGCAAACAAAGTCAATGAGCGTACAAATAAACAAGCTGTGAGGTAATGGGGTTATGCAAATACTGCACTTTCTCAGATCAAATGACTATTCTCACCAATTTCAAAAATGTGAAATATTATTTCAGATTAAAATGTTTCTGAATTGTTTTTTTTTTTTTTTTTGATTTTGAATTATTTTAGCATCATTGCTTCATTCTTCAGTGTCACATGGTTTTTCAGAAATTCAGAAGTGATTGACTGATTGATCGATTAAAATAAATAACTGAATCAATCAATAAATACATCAATAAATAACTTAATTAATTAATTAATAATTTATTAAATTAGTGAATTAATTAACAGATAAACACATAAATTAATTAATTATTAAACTATTTATCTATGTATTTATGCATTTACTTATATGTTTAATTTTTTAATTATGGATTTAACAACTTTTTAATATATTTTAAAAAATATATATTATTTAATTTTGAATTTTTTGTCCCTCTATACATTTCTTAAAAATATCAATGTTGAAAACCACACTGTAAACAACAGAATTGCACATTTTCCAGTTTTCCATTTTCCATTTTCCCTTGTCGGACCAACAAAATTACCCCAAATGTTGTCCCAGCTACTCAAACACAGTTGTCTAAACAAAGAATTTCATGTAGTAGTGTAATGTTAAGGCTTTGTGTTCCCAGCATGCACTGCAGCATGAATAAATTATGCAGTTATTGTTATAGGATTATTGTCTTGCTGTTTGTGAATTTCTGTTAAAACATCTTTGTTGTTTTATCATTATTGTTAGTTATTTGTTGTACTGTGATGTAAAGAGCTCATCTTTTTCACATCTGTCGATTTCCACTATTCTGGAGGTTAGTGTGTCTAGTTTTGATCTTCGACCACTTAGAAAAAAAAGACAAACATTGAACACTTATGCAGCAAGTTGTCTTGAAATGGTAAGTTAAGCCACCTTTTAATTTTTTACAGTGATTTTGCTGCTTAATAATTTTTAATAAGTCACTTTCTAGACCTCTGGCACCATTTAGACCTTCACAGATCAGATTAGACCCTCAGATCCCAGACCAGACCAGTTCGGATCAGACATGACAGACAACCCAGAGATGGGCAGGTCGAACTGCTCTGTTAACCCAACACACCGGCCATCTGTGTGGGACAGATGGGACCCCACGCCCCCCTCTAGCCCCGGGCTACTTTCTCTTGCATTCTCCCACACTTACTCTCTGTTCTGAAAGAGGACCAGCAAGACAAAAACATGAGCCAAGACCAAACGAGATTCATTGGAAAAGGAGGGAAAATTCAGACAAAAGAGTCGTTTCACTTTAACACGTATCAAATTGCAAACTACTTCACTTTCTGCTTGAACTGAGTATCAGAATCATTATCAGACTGATTATTGAAGGTAAAGTGTGTCATTTTTGGCTTATTAGGACACTCAAACAAACAGAGCAATATTTTGTACAATTCACTGTAGTCAAATACAGGTTTCACCTTATTAATCATTCATTAACTGACCTGTGAACATGACTGATCTAACACAAATTATCATTAGGTATGTTTGTTTATTTTCTAACAGGAATGACTAATAGCCTGTAGAGTGGACATTTCCTCTTAGATGACCTGAACGACCCCTGAATGTGACCACACTGGCATTCCGTCCTTGACCCCTGCTGACCTCTGCTGAGACTGACCAGAAAGACAAACTGTCCCTGTAAAGGTACACAAACAGATCCCAAGCTTAAATAGACTCCATGTTTAGCCTAAATTGCTTATACAAAATTAGGCCATAGAAAAAGAAATAAAGTTTATCTATCTGTCTGAAACATACTTTAAGTGCTCATAAATGTTTCAAGCTACATTAAGTGTTGTTTTAGCAGTATTTTTACTATTATAGATTTATTCTTTTTAATTAGCGTTTATTTGAAATATTTGAAATATTTATTTTATTTTTCAGTTACATTTGTATTATAATTTTAGTTAGTTTTTATGGTTTTTATTTTTATTTTATACACTATGATGTCAACATATTATATAGATGCCATATATTTTATGAGTTATTTTATATTTTGTTTTGTTATTTTAATTTCAATTTTAGTTTTATATTTTATTAAAAATGTTATTTTATTTTGTTTTTAATATTTCATTTAATATTTTATTTTATATTTTGTTTTCTATTTAATTTAAAAGGTTTTTTTATTTTATTATTTTTATTTCGTAGTATATTATACTTTGATTTATGTTTATTTTTTTGTTTTATATTTTATTTAAAATGTTATTTTATTTTATAATTTATATTTCATTATATTATATTAAATTTTATTGTTTTGTTTTATTTAATGTTTTATTTTATTTCATGTGGTGTTTCTTAATCACCAAATATTAGCTCTCAATTTCTTCCATTCAACATGTCCTTGATTATGAAAATAACTGTGGTGGTTTCTAATCTTGATAAATCCCTTACTCTTTATTAATGAATGTGTTTCTACGGTATATAATTACACCCTCGGGCCTTGGGAATAAACAAGCGAAATCCCCCAAACTTCACCACCACACTCTTGCGTCCTTTTCCTCAGACCGCCAGCTGCTCCACCACTCGCCACCACAAAGAGAAAGAGAAACAGAGAAGGCCAGAGACAGAACGAGAGGCCACATGCAGCCGGTTGCAACATCAGCCGTGCAAAAGCTGCTTTGAATTAAACTTGCACAACCACGTGCCCCTCTCCACCCCCGTTTTGTTTAGGGATGCCTGTCCTGCCAACTCTCACTCCTCTTTCTGTCTGTCTCGTTCCTGCCTTTCTGTCTCTCACAACAACCCGAGCCGTCTGTGGTGCTGACAGTCGAGGGGTTTTCCTCGGGCCGTCTGGCTAACGCTGGAAACATGTTCAGAAATGTGTTAGAATTTGCTGAGGAGTGAGTGTGTGGGTTTATTTAGCAGTAATTTAGAGACAATGTTATTCCCAGAAGTTATATGAAAGTAAAGAAGTAACTGTAATGCATTACATTATTTTTTTTGTATTTACACCAATCACCGGAGAATCTAAGAAGTTACTTCTATCCTTTACTTTCTATTATGAGTTACAGTAACGCAACATGCTATTTTTTGTATTTACACCGTAACACCTGAGAATGTAACATTAGTTTCTACGGTAGGTTTACCGCAACATAGAAAGTGCATTTACATGTATTTTAAAATTTGATTAATTTGTAATTTATTGCACGTCCTGGTATGGCCAGGATATATTTTGTAGACCCTGGAACAATATTTTAATGCAAAACCATAGTCTTGACAATATCTCTACACCTAAACCTAACCCTACATATGAGTAATGCCTAAAATCAGATTTAGATGAATGATGCTGATGTACAAGCACCAAACACTGATTGTAAGCCTAAACTTCAGACAAACTGGTTTTTCAAACCTGATCAAAGATGTTGACCCATGCTGCACTTGGTAAAGTCATTGATCATTTAAAACACATAAAGTAATTTGTATAAAAGTAATCGTAAAAGTAAAATCTCCCATTGCATATCAAAAACTTCCAAATCTAAAACAGACGACAAAAACCCCTTCTTTCACCACACATGCAAATCCACTGACTACAGCTGATGTTGAGTCTGCTAGCAACAATGATGACTCTGGCCTGTGACATAACATGCACACACACCGACAAAAACATACACACACTCTTGCACGTTTTCCCGAAAGTGAGTCAGCAGGGTTTCACTGTTTCCAAGAACAATATCAGAGCCCTGAAACAAAGGCAGCAGAAGCCACAAAACAGAGTCAGGTCACTGGCAGCTCAGACCGGGTGTAACTGCGTGTAAAGGACAACATGTCTTGTGCAATAATGCAAGGAAAATTATAATTTTTGGTGGTACGTCTGGGTGTACCGTGACCGTGTTTTTATATCCAACATTCCCGCAGGAATTGAGATTTCTCTCTGATGCTCAGCCAAGTTAGACACATTCAACTCGGTTGCTATCACTGCCGGCTCTCTCACAGACGCATATGTATGTTCATCTGTATATCTGACTGTGGTAACACTGTTAATCTTGGCCAAGTGCCGCTATCCACAATGAAAATAGCATTACTGTTGGTGCATGTCAATGCATTTTCAATGTATGTTAACGGCTGCCTCCACATTATTGTTTCCACTCTATTCATGCCTTCTGAGTGAATCTAATCCCTACATAACAGCCAACCCGTACCTTCAAATGACTAGTGATGAAGTTTTAGTTCATTTCCGGCTCTTTTGTGGCTGTGCTCATGAATAGCGTGCAGCTGTAAGCGTTACGTCATTCTACTCTGACAGGTTTGCCTCGGTCTATAGAAGTTATCAGCATAAAGCTAAACACCAACAATGCATGTCACGCCACTCGTGTTCTGTCACATCCTTCACAGTTGGCTTCTGACAACATTTGCCAGGAATAGTCCTGGGTTAAATACAACCTAAACACTAAAGTGTCACTTTAGGAAAATTATTGGACTCCGTTTGTGTTTGTGTTAAAAATGTGTTTACTGTAAAGCACTTTCAATGGAAGTCGACAAACAATTTGTCTTTTAAAAGTTGTCAATCTAGATCTTTAGAATAGTTGTTCAAAATAAAGAATTGAACTTAGTGTGAATTTGAATTGAGTTGACCACACCCCACAGGAACTGGCCAGGAACACAGAATTAAAGTATCTATCTCTATCCATCCATCCATCCGTACAAACATTTAACAATCCATCTGTTTATCTATCCACCCATTTGTCCATATAACAGTCCAAACATCTAACCTTACATCCATCCATACATACATCTGTTTGTCCACCCATCCATCCGTAGATCCATACGTTAGTGTGTCTATCCATCCATCCATCCATCCATTTGTCTATCCGTCTATCCATCCATCCATTTTTCCATCTGTCTATCCATCCATTCATCTTTTTGTCCATCTATCCATACTTTGATTTAGGCCTAACCATCTATTTATCCATCCATCCATTAATCCATCCATCTGTACATGCATTTAACCATCCATCCATACTTTTATTTAGGCTTAAACATCTATCCATCCATCCTTCCATCCATCCAACCATCCATTTATTAAATTGTACATACATTTAGCCATATATCCATTCTTTTATTTAGACCAAAACATCTATCCGTCCATACATTTATCCATCCATCCATGCATACATTTAACCATCTATCCGTTTATCCGTCCACCCATCCAACCATCAATCCGTTTGTCTGTCTGTTTGTCTATCAATCCAACCATTTGTTTGTTCAGCCTTCCATACATTGATTTAAGCATCCATCCATCCATTTGTAAATCTGTCCATCCATCCATCCACCTGTTTGTCCAACCATCTACCCATCAGCCCATCCACCCATTTGGCCATACGTTCATCCATACATACATACATCTGTGTGTCTATCCATCCATCTGTCCATCATTCATCCATACATTCATTTGTAGACCTGTCAACCTTTCATTTGTCCATCCATCCATCCATCCATCCATCCCATCCTTCATACCTCCAACCATCCATTTGTTTCTATACCCGTCCATCCATCCATCCATCCATCCATACCTTCAACCATCTATCTGTTTCTACAACTGTCCATCCATCTAGCCATCCATACCTACATACATCCAACCACCCATCCAACCTGTCCAACAATCCGTCATTTGTCCATCCATCTAGGCATCCATCTATCAAACATTTTCCTTTTCCAAACCTTTGAAAGTTATGTAGCTACATTTTCTTCTATATAGCATCTTAGTACACACGTAAAAGTGCAAATCTAATGACTGCAAATTAAAATTTAACGGTTTACAACTTTAGGTGATTGTGTGACTAGAAACAGTCTAAAAACACTTCCAATATCTGCCCACTGCTGAGCACAAGCTACTATGAATGGTAAATAATGCCTCAAAGTTTTAGTCAGTTCTGTAATCACTCTCCAGACCAGATGTACTGTAGATCCAAAAGCAAGGACATACTGGGAATGAACACTAGCTCCGCTGAGCCAAAACCAACTTAGTTATGTATTCATAACTGCATTGTGCTTGTGTGTGTGTGTGTGAGAGAGAGAGAGAGAGTGAGAGAGAGAGAGAGAGAGAGAGAGAAAGAGAACCACACACTCTGATCCTCAGTGGAGCCCAGAGTCTTGCTTCTCATGCCAAACTGGCTCAGGGGAGTCATTCTGAACAATGTGTGGACAGCTACAATGCCAGTGAGTGATTTCTCTGCCTCTGTGCTGGTTTTGAAGAATCATTTTCTACGTAATTTTGTACGTACTTAAAGTGATAGATCACCCAAAGATGAAAATCCTGTCATCATTTACACATAAAAATATAAATACATTTTTTTTAGATAGCAATTTTAGGGATAAAGGATTGTATTTTAGCAATGGCTTGAAGATCTGTTTCTTAGAAACACAGAGCTTTTCACTTTAAAAGATGTAAAAGAAACGAACACATTTGCAGCTTGAAAAAAAATTCAGTGAAATTTTGGGTAAGCTTTTACTTTAAACCAGATATGTTAGCATTGAGGACTCCCTTCAAAATGTTGCTCATTCATGACAATAGTTGACTTGAAAGACAAAACTGACAGTTTATGTTAACGCCCGCTGCATTTAGCTCGGCAAATCTGAGAATGTGACACCTTAAGTCACATTATGCATTGTGATCTTGCAGATACGGTGACTGGGTTCATGAAATTGAGAATGTCTCGGCCTCCACAAAGCTCAACTTGAGCAAGGCCCGAGACGACATAAGCCTTGAATCCAAGACATTTTCTAGACGGTCCATAACAGTTCCCTCCTGTCCGACGAGAGAAAGCGAATTGACAAAATTAAAAATGCAGATGATCTAACTCATCTCAAAGCATTCTATATATTAACAACCGATATCCAGCTGTCCTCCTCCACTCTGATAAAATAGAGCCCACATGTCTGCCCAATCAAATTAAACGAAGCTCTACATCTTCCCTTATATTGGATTATGACAGTGGTCTGTTTCTGTCCATGGCACACTATGAACACACACACACACAACACATGTAACTATTTTAGTTGTGTTTATACTGTCCTTTATGTATGAATTTTGGTTTCCAGAAACATTTCCAATTTACATTCCAAAGTATGTGCGCCTAAGTTTGAGAAACCAGCAAAAAGAGAGAGAAAAAGAGAAGCAAAAGCTCTGTTAACGTCATGTTTTGTGGACAAACTCCCTGGGGTGCTGTACAACCACATTTGATGACTCTAATAGAGTATTAATGGTCTGGAATAAAAAGGACTACATGGTGGTTGTAGTCGTTTTGTTTTTTTCTCCCCTCTTCTCCTTTACCTTTGATCTTTACTGTTTTCCTAATCGTGAGAAAGAGCTGACTCAATACTGCCGGAGTCCTGGGGGTTGCTTTCTGAGGCCTGGGACACTCAAAAACAAACACAACAGACTCAAAGATGTAGTAGAAAACATTATTTAAAACTCTTTTGTAACAACATACATACATACATCTATAGCATTTATAAAACAAAGCTTCTAGTCCACTTGTTAAATACGCAATATGTAATATGCAAATATTGGTTGGCTTAAGTTAATGAGCTCATAACGGTCAATTTATAATTATGACCATTTTTTAAGGACCATTTTGCAGATTACGTCACATTGATCAATTATCACATTCATATCCAATGATATAAATTCCACTACTTTTTGTTGTTGTCGCATAACAAACCCAAAGAATAAAATAGCAGCTAAATGTAAATATAAAAATAATTTGTTTCCAATGAACAAATATGATTCCACTGAAGTTACTGGTATTTTTGCTCATGTTTATTTTCGCCAAACATGCATGATTTCGTTTTTCGTGATGGTTTTCCACTCTCATTATCTTAATGATCAATGGACACTAAATTGCAAAAGTTTTATGACAATCATGCGCTCATCAACATATGGGAACAAAGATTTATATATGATTACATATTCAGAATAAAGGTGGCATACATTATACAAATGACTTAAGTGGAATTCATATGAATTCCAAGGAAGTAAACTGAACCGACTCAGTTTTGTTAATCATATTCTGTGGAATAATAATAAATAAATAAATATGTTGCAATAGGCTAAAAAAATGTACTTAATTTAAAAATTTATTTTTCTTTACTCCACTGACAGACTTATTGTTGCCGTTGTTATAAAAAACAAGATTAAAATTGTATTTAGCTTGAACATTCTTCAAATGATCTTTTTTGTGTGTTCTACAGAAGAAAGGGAAGTTCTGAACAGACATGAGTAGCAGAAATTGATGACAGAATTAATTTTTGGTTTAACTATTCCCTTTAATTCCAAATGAGAAAGTGAACTTCAGCGGGACGCCAGCTTTTGCTGTCGGAAACTCTGAGGCCTCGATGGGAACTTTGGGAAGTTACATCATGTCATCACATTGGCCAAAATGAGACCAAATAATGCAACAAGAAACAGAATAAGACTGTTTGTATGTTTGTGTGTGAGAGCGATCCATCAGCGGACGCCTCATTACACACTAAATTCACCAACAGCTCCAGAAGGGTGTGAAAGTGAATGAGCCAGACACAGAGAGAGACAGAAATCCCCAGTTTAGTTTCGTGGATGATCTGTGACATTAGTAAGTGTCTCGGATATCTCGGGAAGTTCCCATATGATTACAGCACACAGATGTATGTGTATATGCGTCTTATAGAGCATACGGGAATCACTGCATGACCGTTCTCCGCACGTCCTGATTTTGCGGAGTTATGTGTGTTCCTGGGTCAACATATTTTGTTGACCCTGGAACAACATGTTATTCCAAAATTTTAGTTTTGACCATATCTGTACACCTAATCCTAACCTTACCTATGAGTATTGCCTAAAATCAGA
>JAUCMU010000032.1:2978517-2988716 GCA_032275025.1 Enteromius treurensis | reverse complement strand
CTTCACAAAAACTATAAACTGGTTCTTCAAATCTGATTGGCTAATCACAATGTTGTTCCAGGGTCAACAAAGGCGTTGACCCAGGGACACACCAAACTCGGTAAAATCAGGTTCTGCACCGTTCTCCGGTTTCATATTCAAAAATCCAGCATATCACTGCATGAATCAAAGGATTAAACTGAATAGGTGCATGTATGATTTCAACGCACACATTGCTGAAATGCAAAAGTGGCCCAAGCCTTCACCCCTGACTCTGTGCTGTATCGTATTGCACATAACTAGGGGTGTGACAAGATCTCGTGGTCTCTCGAGAACTTGGCGATATCTTTGCGATTGTGGTATGATGCTGCGAAACAAATCTCTGATAGAAAATGTAAAAATATAAAAACTATTTATGACGTGCTGACACAAATTCCAAATGGTTTTCAGTGGTCACTTTATTGCTTTCGGTGTAGTCAGACTTATTAGGGCCGGGCTGTACTTCACTTTCCACGTTCCGTCTCCTGCACAGCCACATCCACTTTCAGATAATACTCAATCGTGGATTAGTGCGGACGGATGAGCTCGACCCATGCACAATGCTACCTACTTGAGTGGCATTCTTTTAGCATTCTTTTTGCACATACACTGTTGTATGCGGACTTGAAAAATTGCCTGCACGCGGACAGGGTGCGCGAGTATCCTGAAGGCGAAAATGACGTAATACAGACGTAATGCAAGTTTGTTTTAGTGTTCGGCCCGACTCAGATTTTTTTTTTTAAATCCCTTACACTGCTTTTAAAGGGATATTTGTGTTATTTGTTTTTATTTATTTATAGAGTTTTTCATTTCTGTGTAATTACTTGCCTGTCAGTTTGTGGCAAAATATTTTGCAGTGTTCACATGTTGTTTATTACTGCATGTAATTCATCAATATAGTTTAATTTCAAAAAGTTGATTATAAAACGCACCGCATTTTTGGAATGTTTTTGTTTTTTTGAATTTTGAATAAAAGAGTATTTTTCCCAATATATTTTATCATTGAGGATTTATTTTAAAAAGTAAAAATATCTCGTCTCGTTCTCGTGAACCCAGTGTCTCATCTCGTGGGATAAGTGTCTCGTCACACCCCTACACATAGCACATCTTCAGGAGAATCAGTGCAAAAAGACCGACAGGAAGTGGACATACAGACAGAGGCTAATGTATTTATAATAAGGGGTTATTCTGGTGCCACGACCGAACCGGAAAAAGAGAAACGGAAGCGTTGAATGTAAAGCTAAAGAGAGAGCAAATGTTTCTGAGAATGCACAAATAACTGGATTTTTATCTGAAGTGTGAGCATGTAGATGTAGTCATTCTTTGTAAAAAGAAATCTGTGTGATAGGAGTTGATATAGCTCTAAAAAGAAATGAACTGGTGAAAAGTTAAATGAAACCTGAACTATGCTTGTACACAGTCTTAAAGGCAAAGTAGCAACACTTCTTGATGAACGTTATTCCTGGGCTTCATTGGCTTGTCTTTCACTTTCTCTACTGTTATCTAGAGCTGTAAAATCACAAGTAGAAAATCCTCCTCCTCTTGACTGTGGTTTGACACTTGACACTGCCATTCAGACCACAGATAAGGTGAAGAGGGTTCTGCTGATAACAGACGGTGATCGGTGGGCAAGAGCAAGCTTACAGCACAGAGACTCGCTTAGAGAAGGGCTATAATTTAGGACAAAGCCTGTGGGTCTAAAATTAGAGATTATTATACGGAGAAGGGTCCAGAAATGGGTCATATTTCAACCCAAAATTTAAAATTTAGGGGAAAAAAACACTTTATTTATAAATTTATTTGTTTGCTGGAGTCTGGCATTATTTTTATGAAAATGGAGCATTTAGTATAGAATGTATTTTTATTTGTATTTAATAATAATAATAATAAATAATAATAATAATTATAATTATTATTATTATTATTATTATTATTATAAGTAATATTGACATTTAAAAAACTATATTATAAATAATATTATAATATATTATAATAATAATAATTACTGCTACTGTTACTAATTATTATTATAAATAACAGTATAGTACATTATATCATATTATATACAACAATTATATAATATTTTATGTGATATTATAATATAATAATACAATAATAATACAAGTTTTAAACAATGATTACTATTACTAGTAATAACATTAGAAATGAGGAACAATCATATATTAATATATTCACAATAATGCATATTAGTAATAACAAGCATTGTGATATTAAAAATGCTTTAATAACATTGATAATAATTTTTATTTTAAAAAAACATTAATAGCAAATTATTAATAAAAATCTCTAATTATAATTATTTTATTACAACAACAACCACAACTACTGCTAATACTACTACTATTACTATTTCTATTTATAACAATAATAAGCTGTATCTGATACAGAACTTGCTTTTTTGGTTATTTTAATAAAAAAAATCATAATAAAATTAAATGAAAAACATCACAACAGTAGCATCAACATTAACTGTGCTTGACATTAATATAATAGCACAATGCAAACAATCTAACTACTCTGAAATAGGCTTCATATTTTAAATGTGTTGTGAGACTCACCCTACAATGATTTGCAGGCCATAACAGGGTAATCTAAGCACATATGTGTGTGTGTGTGTATGGAAAGGCCAATCCACTCGTGTGGTCTGGCATCTGTTTGAGTGGAAACAAGTCAGTTTGAACCTCATAGCTGTGGAATCGTCTGGAAGGATCTCAGACATCAGGAGCTTTTGAGACACACATTTAGCCTTCGGACCGATTACAGACATAAAACCAACAACAGCAACAGGCCCAGAGTCACATTCAATCAGGAAAGAGTAAAATTCGTACTAGACAGGAACGTGGGTCAAAAAAATGGGCATGCATACACTCAACACACGGGGTCAAGAGGTGAGAGAAAGCGTGTCAGATCTCATAGGCTGAACAAACAGCTCTGCAGATAATCCGACAACAGAGGAAAGACTGAAAGAGAGAAAAAAACAGGAATGTTATTGTGGCTCAGACTAACAGGCAGCCAGCGTTTATTCATATGGACTGATTCCTGAGAGCAGGCATTCAGTCTCCAGCCGAAGAGATGCCTGAGACAGCATGGTCAAGAATTTACACTGCCTGTAAAAGCTGTGACTGACCGCAGACTGTCCAGTCGCTGATCTGCTGGGGTTTGAGATACACGTGCTGCCCGCAAATCAACGATAAAAACCACGAGATGAGGCTCTGCCCACAATCTGTGATGTCATGCACAATCGTTTTTAAAGATAGACATATATAATACCATATTAATAATTATGAAAAAACTGTTTTGTAGTGCAGCTTTTTTTTTTTACTTTAGACAGTTTAGGGACAAAAAATAAAATAAAATATGTATATATATATATATATATATACAGTGTAAAAACATCTGGCTAAGATAAATGAGATATGAGGGTTTGGGATCTTAAAGACTCACTGAATCTCTGAAAAGAAGCTTAAACTGAGTGCTTTCTGCCTCCCTCTTTTTCTCTCCTCACTTCCACAGGTGTTGTTTTTTTTTCAACCTCGGCATTGGTTTGCTCCTAAAAATGATTTATGAAGACAAGCTTTTAAGTCAGATAAAAAAAAAAGAGAGTTGCATTATTCCAGAGACCCACTTACTGGCACCACGGCTGGGTTACTGGTAGTAAGGGCCCACCTGGTTTAGAGGGATTTCAGAGTTTTAAAGGGGACATACTCCACACTTTTGTAGCATTTTATGGTTTTAAGTCCACTGACAATATTAGTCAAGGTTTCTTGCTCCAAAAAAAAAAAAACTAGTTCATCATGATGCATTTTCTGGCAAAAAACAGATTAGACCAGCCTGGTTTGTTGTCTCCTTTGTGGTCTTCAGATGGTTTAGATGGTCAGCCAAGGTGGTTTTTAATGTTTTAGCTGGTTTAACATGGTCTAGCTTGTCCCCTAGCATGACCAACATAATATTTCAGTGTTTAAAATGGACCTAAAAAGTAGCCTAGGCTTGTTTATACATGTTTTATTACATCTGATTTAGAACTAACAGGTTATTCAGATTAAAACCGTCAGTACACAGTAAACACAGGGTTGCCATGCCATTAGTTCAAGAGCTCATTCATCATGTGATGACATCAGAGAGATATTATGGTCAGGAAGTGTGTGTGTTTTATCAGATGCATCACTAACACACACTTATCTGGCCAGTTGGTTGGTTTCCCTCACCCAAGTACTCTGGAAATCGGAATTCCTTGTAGCTCTTAAATCCATCCCTCCCTCTTCCCTGCTCTCTGGTTCCTGATGACAGGCCTCTCTGGCTGTGCTCTCCAGCACTTATTCCGAGGAAATGTAAAATGGAAAGTTTTACTGTGGCATTATGGGAGTGTTTCAGCTTTTAAAGTGTCTTCACTTCTGACTGTAACCAGCCAGCAGGGCAGGGTTATGACTAGCTGAGTTTTGTCTGTGTAATACGGTTACATAACGTCTCTCACAGTTATGGGAGGACTGTAAGAAGGGGACAAAGCCAAACTTCAGGGAGGAGCCGCTCGATTCATCTGGTTTGGGCCGGAGTCACGGCGCTGTTTGAAGGGCCTTTGAAGATGAGAGGCTGTGAGACGATAAAGAAGAAGACGAGAAAGCGACGAGGGCAGGTGGGCTGGCTCCAGGGGTGCGTGGAGGTCAGGAGAGTCTGAGGGCTTTCATGGGAATAATCTGCTTTAGACGTTTCTCAGCGCTGCCATGGAGAGACAGGCTCCACTATGAGTACGACCACAGAGATCGCTTACAGCATGAGACACTGGACATTCAGAAGACGCTGTGAGAACTGAAGGAGATTTACGTCAAGTTAGGAATGTAAATTTAAGGTGAATAAAAGAGAAAATCAAAGAAGAAGGATTTAGATGAGAGATGAAACGAGGCAAGAGGAATCAAAAGGAAAGGACGAGAGGTGGGATAAAGAGGGAAAGGAGAGAAGAAGACAAGACGAGGTAAACTGGGAACTAGAAGATGCTGAGGTGCTCAGTGCTGTACCTGGAGATCTACCTTCCTGCAACGTTAAGCTCCAACTCCGCTCCAAAACAACCAAACCAGCTAATTAAGATCTTCAGCACTGCTTGATAATTACAGACAGATGTTAAGAGCAGGGTTGGAACTGATCGAACTTTGCAGGTAGAAACTGAACCAGGCATCCCTGGTGTAGGCCATGGCCCCTTTAAAAGTCTGAAATCCCACCGAACTGTATTGAGAGGAGAGAGCCCTGCTGTGAAGACATTAAACACATGTAGAGTAATTAGAGGTTTGCTGGAGGTCTCAGAGAGACAGACGACCCGGTCTGAGTTATGAGCTGCAGCGTTCGTAATGACACGTCTGAGGACGCACCCCTCATTTTAATCAATCTAATCACAGAGAACAGCACGTGTGTGTGTTTGAGTGTGTGCTGGGCGGGCAGATCTAACAGCACGGTAAGCCGGAGGAATGTCTTTGATGTCATGGGTAGAGTATGCAGGCCAAAGTCATAACAGCCATTTTTCAGAGGGAAAATTACACAGGGGCTTCGTGAACATCAACCCTGAACAACAGCATGAAGTCAGCCCGAGCGGCAGCTTTCTATGTTAACGCAAGCTCAACCGCCAGGAGATGAGCTGTCATCATTACAAAACACACACTAAAGCCACACAAAGGGAGAAGACAGAGCGACAAAAATACCTGACAGCAATGAAAGGCATTCCAGACCTCGCAGTGTCACTCCTAATCCTCAGACATTTCACACTCGCATGCTATAGGCTGGAGCGTGATCTCAACAATGGACACAAATTCTGAGGAATGATTGCAACACTCATGGATCACATTACTTGCAAAAGTGATTTTCTATACTTAGAAAATGTCATACTTAGTGTGAGTTATTCCAATAAACCTTTATTAAATATACATAAGCCACCTCAAGTACTAGCATGTAACTCATCAAGACACTGTACGGCAACATGCTAACAACTATTTAAAACACTTAAGGAACTATTTAACTAGAAAACCCTAGCAGCTGCTTAAATGTACAATGGCATGCTAAAAGACATTCAAAAACTGAAATAATATGCCAACAATGACTAAAACACTCAGGAAACCCTTAACCCTGCTCAAACAAAAACAGCATATGCTGGTTATGTACAGTATGTTTTGAAGCTGGGGTGCTGGTTTAAATGGTTTATGCTGGTCCTTTGCTGGTTTCTGCTGGTCCTTTGTCAGCACATGACCAGCCTAAACCAGCAACAACCAGCAAAGAACCAGGTTAAACCATATCCCATAAAAACATACCTTTTTTCAGAAGGGATATACAGTATGCTAAAAACCACTAAAAGCACCTCAGCAAACTTCATAACTGTACAGTGACACGCTAACAACAAGAAGAAACCCTCACTGGATAACCATGCATGGTGTGTTTACAAACACTGAAAACTCCCTAGCAATCGTATAACTGCTAAAACATCCCAGGAACCATTTAATCATACAGAAAGATGCTAACGATAGCCCAGAACAGCTTTTTAACTATATAATTGTAATGTGACATACTGTACTAACAAACACTCCCTAGCGACAGCACACACAGCAACATGCCATAACCATATTATAAAAACTGCTTAGCTATGCAGCAACATGCTAACGACTTCTTTAAACACATAATATAGCCGAATGCTAACAGACACTCAGAAGTCTCCATGCTAACAAATACTCAATACACCAGAGCAACCACACCACAAAGCTATCAAACGCTTTATATGACTGGGAATATACTGGACAGGTTATATGGACTTTTTTACAGTGCTTTTTCTCCTTTTTGGAGCCTGACAGCCCTGGTCAACAAGAACACTCGGAGCATCCCTTAAAACATTGTTTGTGTTTTACAGAAGAAAGCGGGTCATGCGGGTTTGAAATGAGGTTGAGTAAATGATGACAGAACTTTAATTTTTCGGTGAATTGTGCCTTTAAGACATTTCAGCACCAGCAGTCTAAGTGTTTGTGTGTGTGAGGAGAGAAAGGCAAGGGTTACACGGGCACCTGGGTGACCTCCATTGCATTAAGAAACACACCCTTACAACAACAAACAGGTGTTGAGTTTCCACCCCACAATGTTGGATCTCACAGGAAGAGGGTGTTCATCCTCGGGTTCACTGTAAGAAAGAGCATCCACAAAAAGGTGGAAGGTTCAAGTGTTTATTACTTATGGAGATCTGCAATTATATAGATTATGGGATTAGGATTAAAATCTGCCTGTCTGGAGGTGTGTGTGTGTGCTGTATTAAAACAGATCATGGGTGACCTGATTACATATGGGGCAAACATACACATCCAAAAAACAAACTCTAGCTGAGAGCTGATGTCATGGGATTTCATGGGTAATTTTCATAGAAAACCAATTCATAAATTTGCAGATCTTTTCTTAAACACTACAGGACTCTCTGTTTGTGCTCCATTTAATTTCATTTCTGTCGAGGGAAAATTATCAAGAGATTACAGATCAGTGAAAATAAAGAGTTCTAATCTATGACTGTCCTATGGGAATACACATCTACTTTATACAGACAAACAAACATCAACTCCAAACAAATCATGGACTAGCCTCAGAGGTCATGACCTTTTCTGAAGTATCGTCTCGTCTTTCAAAAGCTTTCACTCCCTTTCACACTCCACCACAAATATGCCAACTCAATTTTCTCACACATTCTCAAAACTGCAACTATATTTATGCAGATAAATACATTTACATTTATTAGGGAAAGACTGCATTTATTTATTTTACATTCAACAATTTGAATCTACTTGACAACACTGATAATTAAAAAAAGAAAGGAAAGAAAGAAAGAAAAGAAAGTCCAATAGTGTCAAATATCTGAGAGAAAACAAGAACAAAATCTCCCAACCCTACTAAACTATTTCTAAACATTTCTGAAGTATAAACCCTAAGTATTTCTAAGTCACGACAGACACACACACACAAACTTTGTTCAAGCTTAAAAAACTCTCAAAGTGTATTCACTCCCAAATCCTCCCTTTAACCTTTGAACTCTTCCTCTTTCCCCATCATACCACTCGTCACTCTGGGTTTGGAAATGGACTCAGCCTCCCTGAGGTGTAAAAAGTGTTTTCCTGTAAGTCAGCTGGATTTAAAATGCTTGATATGACTGAGCAACCCACTGAAACCACATCAAACAGACAGAAGCTTCCCTTAAAAGACCAAAACCATCCTACCGGAGACCGCCGCTGACTTTGGGTTCACCCGTAGTGTGTGTGTGTGTGTGAGACAAAGCCAATAACCGCCAACCTATGATTCATCTCTTACCAAAGTACCTTTGAAATAATACAACCAGGATTAATTTCACTACCTAGTTTCAGTGCAATTAAAACAACTAAAGAGAAAACAAGATACACTAATCCCTTTCAAACACATTTCCACCTGAAGCAGACATTAAGTGTCTTTTTGACACCTGCTTTTAGCTGAAAATTGGAGGTGTCTCCTGTGGCCCCAGGGCCCTGAACTCAGCTTTATGACCTCAAACCTGAGAGACGGGCTTGGAGAAACCAGCAGCGGTGTTTCGAGCCTGTTTGCAGACACATACTCATACTCATAAAAAAGACGGGTCTTTGATATCCAGCTATAATTAACAACCATATTTTATCAGCTCGCAGTCATCCAGACCTGCATGAGGCTTTTAACAGAAAGATAAAGAGACACTGAGAGAAAGTGCATTAGAGTTCTGAGTTGATATTTCATGGTAAGAGGCTTGATAACAATATATCGTCTGGACAGAGTCAAATCATAGCTGGTGGGACTGTTTAATAGCACTTTATGTTAGAAGAAGGCTGCAAATGGACTGGTGCATCGCAAAGACATTGCGACAATGTGACCAAACCTAAGACTTTTGCTACATTTACTGAATGACAACTTCCAATTCACTGACCTGACTCGTTTTTATAACACGACAAGGGATGTCGAGCGTTCCTGTCTATCAAACGCTCAGTCAGATCTTGACAGCCTCAAAAGAAACGACTCAAGAATAATTAATGAGGATTAAAGTATGTAGAAGACGAGGTGCAGAGGAAAGATGCAGTGGATGGAGAAGAGCTGCAGCTGCAGTCTGAGTCCTCACTGAGAAGGTTAGACGAGTTTCACCTCTGGGCTGTTACTATGCAGACTTTGCGGTAGAGAGAGAGAGTGAGTGAGAAAGTTGCCAGCAGCCCGCTGGCCTACTCTAAATGTTGCATAACAAATGTGCTTGCTGCGTTCCTTGTTTAGCTTGTTAGCCCGGAGACGCGTGACAACACAGCGAACGCTGCCTCCCGCCCTCCACCGAAAAGAGTCGAGGACCAATAACAGCTGGATGAGACAAAAAGAAAAACAGAATGATGCAAACGGATGAAGAATGAGGTGTGTTGTCATCCTACCCCGTAAGGCGATTCAGCCCCCTAAAAAACAGTTCAACGGGTGCGTGTGAGATCGGGGGAAACTCTGGCATGCCATACATAATGTGGAGTCTCCGTCACACCCTACATGAGAGCTGCATTAAACCGGCACGCGCTTCAGCCTCACACCGTCATATATAATTCAACAAAACTGAGGTGAAAAACACACTGGAGCACAGCAGGAATTCGCTCGCCGTGTCTGAGACATCAATGCAAGAGCGCTGAAAGGTGACTGCGGTGGGGAATAAATTTTCTAGGTTCAGTACATCTATTTTTCAATGAAAACATCATTTTGACGATCATTGACAGGTAAAGTGGGTAGATGACAGCAAATGATGGAGAGAAGACAGGGGAATTGGGATCGACAAACGAAAGGGGATGGACAAACAGACAATGTTACATCCATTTATGTTACAGTCTGACAGAGTCTGATAGATAGACAGACAGTATATATAGATAGAGACTGACAGATGATAAACAAATCTATATTTGTCTATCCATTTACATAGACAGATGGATATACAGTACATATCTACATACAAGCAGATAGACAGACAGACAGACAGACAGACAGACAGACGGACGGACGGACGGACAGATAGATAGATAGATAGATAGCTAGACAGACAGACAGACAGACAGATAGATAGATAGATAGACAGACAGACAGACAGACAGACAGACAGACAGACAGACAGATAGATAGATAGATAGATAGATAGATAGATA
>JAUCMU010000032.1:2956588-2977115 GCA_032275025.1 Enteromius treurensis | reverse complement strand
AATAAAATAAAATAAAATAAAATTAAATTAAATTAAATTAAATTAAATTAAATTAAATTAAATTAAATTAAATTAAATTACTATAGAGACAACATGACATAAAAACAGACTGCATTAAATGAAAAATTAAATTAAAATATATAATATATGTATTACTGCTGGATAAAAATAAAATAAAACAAACATTTAGATAAAAAAAATTGTATTTCAACCACTCTAATATATATATATAAATAATAATAATCTAACATAACTAATCATTTTATAAAATACACTATAAACAAAGTATGAAGTGCTGCCAGGCCCTCAGCAAGGTCTGATGTCAGACCCCAAACTGGAAGTGAGGGTTAAAGATATGCACCCTATTAACATCCAACCTTGAAATCAAAATGATGAGGAGTCTAAGCTGTCCTGAGGAGATTTTAGTGAACTGAGAAGGGAACAGTCATGGATGAACCGCCTCATTCAGAGTTTTTGTCTCGTTACCACGGAAATGCTAATCTGAAAGAGCCAGACACGATTCAGTGCCTCACAGTCATGCGTTCTTCTATTACGCTAACAAACACTCACACGCTCCAGCATTTACAGACCCCCCCCCCCAGTAACAAAATAAATTTTAAAAATCCACAAACTTTCTAGATTTATTTTTCCATAAACGCAGACAGACCATAAAAACAGGATTTTAATTCTTAACTATATGTCTGTGCGTGTGTGTATATATGTATATATATATTATATTATTTAACAAATAAATCATGCATAATAAAATAAAAATCAAACACTATTACATGGTACATGTTTGTCAAATAATCTGCACCTCTCAAATTACAGAAAAATATCAAAATAATAATAAAATAGCCTTTTTCTTATTATTCGTTTCTCATAAGTGAACCCCTATTCTCATGAGAATATTTAGTTCGCAAAACCAGTAAGTCTTTTAAAAGAGGATAAACTCCCGAGGATAAAATCCTGATGATATTTTTAAAAAACTGGACCATTGTTAGCATTTATATAATATATAAGGGAAAAATACGAGGGCACGTTTATATGAGAGAGTGTTAAACAGAGATGAGGCTTAGAGAGCATGTGCAAAACACTGTTTACAGTGTTTGACCTAATTGTGTCAGCATCATGCCTGATATCACAGAGATGAACACACACACACGCACACACACACACACACACACACACACACCATGTGCAGCAGAAGCAGCGTAAACACATCCTAATGTGGCCATGCAGATTCTGGTACCACATGCCCTTCCAAAGCCACACACACACACACCCTCACTCACTCACATTTGCACTAATTCAGATTCATATTAGCTGCTCTGTTGTTAAAGCGCACAAGAGACAATCACTATGAAAGGCTGATGGAGAGTAATTACAGTGCTGGGGGAGGGTGTACACAAATCTATTCAATATATCATTATCACAACAATAGCACAGACTTCAAAAGTTCCTTCAATACGAGAAGCCAACATCATACTCCCGATGATACCAGCTCAGAAATCAGTTTCACGTTTTTTGTAGACAATATGAGCGGAGATTGCCAAGATAAAAAGTGTGCCACAATGTGACTGTTTGGATGCATTGCAGGGTGTTGCTAAGCAGTTGATAAGGTGTTCAGAGGGATTTAGTGTTTTTAGGGCACTCCAGGCGGCTGCTTACAGACTCAAGTTACACACCGAAGCTGAATACTTGGGATTTTAACAGAGCTTTAACCCATCAATAATAAAAGCAATGCAAAAATACACATGCACCTTGCACCAACAACATTTTCCTACTTAAAAAGTTAAAACCTTAAAAATAATACTTTGTCATGAGTCTACACATGGAATTCACATCATAAATATTCCACTTAGTATTCCAAGAATACTAGGACTACACAATTATTATTATTATTTTTTTTTTTGTTTTACATAAAATTTTTCTTTTTCTTTTTATGCAAGTTTGTGAGTATGAATCAATATACCAATATGGCTATATAAAAAAAATAATAATAATTTAAAAATATTATTGTTATATTGCACTGTAAAATAAAATATTAAATAATAATAATAACAAAAATTGTATTTTACATTTTTTAATTACAATATTTATTTATTTAAATGTACAGGTCAAACCAAAACATCCAACTTTTATTTTGATAAATATAAGGAGAGAGTCCTTAAAGTTTCTTCTCTCCAAAACACGTAGCCATACGTTTATTTAACTAAATTTGAATCTGATTTAATAACCACACCAAAACATATTGTGATTTGGGTTTTATTTTGAATGATCTTGCACTTACTGAATACCATTAACCATTTATTTTGCACATTTTTGATTACAGATTGAACTGATAATGCCTGAAAAATGTGGCTGGATTTTTTTTTTATTTTTTTTTTTTTTTATATGACATTGTAACTAAAACTTTTGCATGGTTCTGTATCCTATCCAACCAGGTCTGCTGGAATTGCTGGTAGAAGTAAAAAGGCTACTTTCAAGACCCTTTTAAAAAGAAAAAAAGAAAGAGTTTATGGGGTCGGGTTTGACGAATTACCATAATTATGATGTCATGTTTAAAGCAGACTGACACAAACAAAAGATCCCAATCTATTTGATAAATGACGAAATCCATCTGTCTGACCCTTAATGACCCACAGGTACTGGCGACTAGTGCTGGATGAAGTGCATTAGCGACCTTTGACCCCCAAACGACAGGTTAAACATGAATGAGAGGCTAAAAAAAAAAACAGGCACTTGCTCAGTTGTTGAAGCAGATCTAACTGTCTGAAGGGAGCTGGGTTACACAAGACCATGTGTTATCAACTTTATTCAGGATCCTCTCAGAGTCGCAGCTGGGCCAGACTTCCTTCTTGACCCCTGAATAGGTCACACACAGAGACAAACCTTATGAGGAAAGTGTCTGAATCAGATCTCCCAGAGAAAAACAAACTCTCAGTGGCTAAAGAAAGACGGGACGGGGAAGGAAGGAGGGCTGGAAGGACACGCCAGGTTGGGTGTTATTCTATAAACACCACATTCTCCCAAAATGACCCTGAAGTCTCTGGAGATTCAGACAGCGTGAAGAGACAGAACGCCATGGCTTTTTTTTTTTTTACAAACACCCATTCTTTGATCAACTACTCACAGTTTACATTTTCACAAACAAACAAATAAATGAATAGAATATCAAAGCTCTTCTAAAATACTGCTTTCTACCCTGTCTATACTGATCATTGGTTTAAATGTACCATCTCCAGTCTTCTTAAAAAGAACATTATGGGCTCTTCTACAACCCTTTTGACCACCACAACATGTTTTACATGTACAGTGTAATTATAATAGTTATTATTATTATTATTATTATTATTATTTATTAAACTATTAAATGAAACAATTACAATAAAATAAAATAAATAATACAAAATATAAAACAACACATTAAATTAATTAGATGTTATTGTTGTTACTATTACTGATGTATAAAAAATTTCAATAAACTAAATAATACATACTATAAAAATGACATGAAATAAGCTAGATATAAGGATGAGAATATATAATATAACACATTTTTATTTATTCAAATGTGCATATTTATTATTTGCAGTAGTTGTAGTATTAATAAATATTTTAAATATTTAACATGAATATTAAACCATATATTTGGTATAATATAATATGTGTTTTCATAATCCTTAATATTAATTAATTAATTATATATATATATATATATATATATATATATATTAATATTAAGTATTATGAAAACACTTATTATTAAAGAACAAACACAAAAACAAAACATTCAAAACAGGAGAGAGAAAAAATCTCTTTCACTGATGCAGGCCCATTTGGGCTGCATTACTCATGTGATGCAAATCAGCAAATACACAAAACATTCTAACCTAACTGAACTCATTACGCCACACAAACTAAGTACAACATCCAACATCAACAGATGCTCTGCCTGGAACTATCATGGATCACAGACACCAGGCTTGTTTCACTTTCACATGTGCAGGAATGACAGAATCTGTTCTTATGCAACACGGAAAGGATGTTTTCAGTAACAAGAATCATGTTTTCCTAATGTCATGTGCTGTGAGGAGCACACACCCCTGCTGTCCTTCACTAGATAAACCGACTACTTTCACCACAACCTCCACAGCCCTGCAGTAGCTGCGTTTTGGAACATATTTGCTGGTTTCCAGCTAGTCTAGGATGGTAATTAGCTACAATGATATCTAAAAACCAGTTTGATCAAGATGGTCTAGCTTAAAGCCAAAAAAACAAGTTCCCCCCTTTAGAGTAGCAAGAGTGTTTATCAAGTGGATGAATCAATTCATATCGGGTTCAAGTTTTTGGACACAAGTCCAGATCTTTAAACACCAGACCACCAGTCGCGTGCGCTGGAGAGGAGACAAGAACGCGCACGAGTAAACAAGTATTTGTAATATTACATAACTCTTTAAGGACTGTTATTATGATGCGTCCAACAAACATCTGGACTGGTGACCCATAGACCGCAAGTGCGATCGATCACTATCACGCATGACTATGGATAGAAAAGACACTCCTGGAGCGGGTTGGTACTCACGCACTGCCTCCTGTTTGGGGTCGAGCGCGCCAGTGGTCTCCTGGATCCTGCTCATCTTCACCCGGAGCGCACAGACGCGCCGGTTCGTGGCGAGCAGCTCGTGCTCCAGCTCCTGGAAGAGCGAGCAGGCGTGTTTGGCCAGATCCGACAGCTGGCGCAGGGTCCGGGACAGAGCCACATTACTGAAGGCGCACAGGTCCTGGAGCAGGAGACCCTCCTCATCCGCGTCCGCGCGTCTGCACAGCCACTGGGGCTCCACGATCCGCTTGGCAAATGGCATTTTGTCATGTAGTGTTTCAGTATAAAATCCACCTTTGGAGGAAAACTCAAACAGGTTCCATGTAAAAAGCAAGACCCCCTCCTCCACCACCTCCTGCGTTAGTCCAGGGTCTCTCGCGGCTCGTCCTCCATCCTCCGCCGGACACACACACGCACTCTGAACCGCACTGAAATCCGCCTCTGCCGCTCTGATCCCTCTTTCACTCACTGGCGTGTTTTCTGCGCTTTAAACTCCGAATGCTTTTAAGGAAAAGCGGAGCGAAAACCTGGAGCGGAGTGCGGCGACGACTGGATCCGGAGCGACCGCTCTCCGTTCACGAGACAGACAGATGTTATTCGAAGTCCATTTAAAAAACAAAAGCTTCTGCTAAATGACTACATGTAAATGGAAATTTATGGTAAATACCCTTGTTGAACAGAGAAACGGATTTTAATAAAAGTTCAATGTAAATTATGTATAATAAACAGTTTTGATGTACAGAGCAGTGTTATTTTAGCATTAGGCTATTTATTTACTATTGTAGAATTTATTAATGTGTTGGATTAAGTTTATCCAACTTTTAATTTTAGTTTAATTACATGTGGCATCATTGTTTAAATAACTAAAAATAAATAAATAATAAAACATTCTAAAAGATGTGATCACTTGCCCTGAGTTGGCAACTTGTCCAGGTTATCCTACAGACACTGCAGAGCAGAATAGAATAGATTAGAATAGAACACATTCTGACGCTTGTGTAAACCTGCAAAACCTACAGTGTAGCAAACAATAACTGACCTTTTTAGTGCACTGATGTTGCTCTTTGCAGACTGTGGGTATGTGAAACATTAATAATGTGTTTCCACACTTCAGTCAATGTAGGTTTGTTTGTGTGTGTGTGTGTGTGTGTGTGTGTGAGTGAGATTCCTGTGGGGACACGTCACTGAGAGAGTCTCATTCACATTTGCTGAGTGAGGATTTCACTAAAGCCTGATAAGAGCCAGAGAGCTTGCATCCCTAAAGCCCTTCCTACTGCGCCGCTCACACACACACAGAGAGAGAGCACTGCCAAAATCAGTGAAATCAGAGTGAATTTGTTTATGAGTTTATTGGGTAGTATTACAGAGTTGACAGTTTTCAGCAGCATGCAGGTGAGGAGCCTCTGGTCTGTTGTTTCATCAGATGCTGTAGATCCCTCTAGTGGCAGATCCATCACAGCCTTCTGCTCGGGACACAACTCTACTGTCAGAGAGAGAAAATATCCCAGGTCAGTCAGGGACCAGGAACATGCCGTGTCCAAGATTTCTTAACATAAGTCAGGATAAAATAATATATCTTAATTAAAATACAGTGCAGAGGCAATCTGGCTATTTTTTTTTAAATTCCCCAGTTGTTTAATAAAGTAACCTAAATCACAAGTTTCAAAACTGTCAAAACTATATGTTTTTTATGTGTATGTGTGTACATGTACACATAGTCAATATCATGTAAATAAAAAGTGAACTTATTAATTAATGCTGTCAAGTGCATCCAAATTAAAACCTTTTGTTTCCATAATGCATGTGTACTGTGAATATTTATTTTTTGTATTTATAAACACACAAATGTGCATGTAATTATTTAAGAAAAACTATATATTTATATATTACATATTTTGAATAGGTTGAATATATACAATGAATAGAAATATGTACATGTAAATAATTTCAAAATAAATGTTGCATGTGTATTTATATATACATAATAAATATACACAATACACACACATATATTATGTAAAATAAAATGTTTATTTTGCATGCGATTAATCTCCCATAAACGTTCAACAGCACTAAATTGAATATAATCTTTTTGTAAAAAACTTTTTGTTGAACTATCTTATTGTATAACAGTAATATTAAACAAAAAGCAACTGTGCAAATTCAAAACCCACCTCTGGTAGATAAAAAACAAAACAAAAACACATTAATTAAAATATTAAATATAATTTTTTAATCTAAACATATAATCTAAACTTTTTATTTAAATTCTGTATTTCATTATCACTGTTTAATTTACCAACTATTCACTAATTATTAATTAATTTGTACCATTTGCATTTATTATTTGTTAGACATTTATAAAAAATGGGCACAAGTAGAATTTTCACGAAAAAAAAGCAAGAAATGCTAAAAGAATAAATGTAGCATTAAAAACCAGTACATACTTCTTCAAAACTAATTTAAATACATTGATTAAATGTGAGATGACCCTACAGTACTTCAGTGCAGTTGCTTTGGTATTTAATTTTTTTAATGCAAGGACATATTGACATTTTGAAGTGCATCTAAATACATTTTAGGGTCATGAGGGTCAACTTCAGCTCATTATGTCAAATATCTAACCATGCAGAGGCCCATCACCCGTAACAAACAAGCATAACCATCAATACAGACAGATCTGGGTCACGTGACTGTTTGGCTTCATTCTGTCAGAAATACAAATCCATAACCAGCCCTGAATGAGTTCAAATCCAGTTCAGCTCTGTGTATCTTTCTAGCTCCATCTCTGCATTTTCTTCTGCCTGTTTTCATCATTTATTATTGATGCTCTTTTCTCTGTGAACAATGTAAAGCAAGGCCTTTTCTGGCGGTGAGAAGACAGGGTTAAGTGTCTCCAGCAGTCATAGATGAGATGTGTTTTTGGCGGAGAGACATATTTAGACAAATATACACACGGACTCTCACACACGCTAAGAGACGGATATAGAAACACACTCACTGGTGGCAGCTGCGTCGCTCTCACAAAGACACGAGCAGCGTGGAGGTCAGAGGTCAAGCTGAGACTCCCACTCTCTCCATGTGCCCAAAATAACCATCGTCCTGGATCTCTCTGACATGTATAAAGTCAGATCTGCTCAAGTTCACACAGGTGTTCAGTCACAGGTGTAATCCAACAGTTCACAAAGACATCACTTTTCTTATTCCTTAAAATAAATTCCATGATATTTTACTATCTTTTACTGTCATGATATAATACAAGGTTTTTAGGTGTAAAGTTATCTAAGAGAACATTTGAAGCAAATCCAGAACTAGGAGCAGGAACTAAGGGCATTCTTCACAATAAAGTACAAACAATATACTTTTTACAGAATTGATTAATCTTGGATCATGTTAATTTATAGATACACTTAAAATATATTATTGTTCATTGTTGATTTAGTTTAGTTGCTTTATTTATGTTTTTGTATTTATTACTAAATTAATTATGAATTTTTTATTATATGCTATGTTTAAAAATGTAGGGTCATTTTAATTTATAAATACATTATTGTGCTTCGTTAATTAATTGTTGTGGTTTCTATCTATGCATGTATTTATTTATGTATTCATTTATATTTTTAATAAATTGATGTTTTAATATCTTTTGTATTTTTTATTTTAAAAAATTTAATAATGTTCATACACACACACACACACATACTTTTTAACATAAACATACTTTTATTAATTTATATTTAAATATATAATAATATATAATATAATATTTATATTATTAATACTATGTATTAATTAATTCATTCATTGCCATTCCCTTATCTAACGCAATGATATTGACCCATGAAGTGATGAAGTGTCAGATACTCTGTAGACTGTTCCAGACCGGCAGGACGTGCTTTATGTCATATGTTTGTATAAGGATGTCAGTCTCCATTGTGCTGTTGTTTGGCCATCATTCCACAGCCGATCTACTGCGGCTCGTGACGGACAGAACAATGACCCACTATCAGTCAGTGAGGTCAGACCCTCTCCACAGCATACACAGGTACACATCACTCACGCTGTTTCACATTTACACCACTAAAATGTGTTTGGATCGGTAACTGGAATTCTGTTGTTTATCTGGACTGACGTGATGATTTGATTATTGTTATCAGGAGCATTTGGAATCCGAACAAACAGAATTCTCCCTTTCAAATGAAATGCTAATGGAGTTCAGAATCAGTCCTAAAGGGATCAAATAGGAATTTCTGTTGATCCAAAATTGATAATTTTAGGATTTCCATTGCATTCCTTTAGGATTAGCATTAACTGCTTGTTTATGAAGTAATTTGGCAAATGTGATCTTTCGATTATGCATTCAACTTTTTTTGTATGTTAAAATGGTACTATTTTACCAATAATTTGCACAATCAAAATGACATGAAAAAACAGAAAATTCATTTTTTACCAATTTTCAAAAATCATGTTTTTTTTCATTGTATATTCAATTAATTTCAATCAAACAGCAGTTTAGGTATTTTGACCCATTTTTTTAACAAATAAAAAAAAAAGATAAAATAAATACAGCTCACTAACAACATGATAACATAATAAAAAGCATGGTTCCCCTTCAGTCGAGTCACTCCGACGTTACATATGGGAACTCGCTTGAGAGACCAATCGTCTTCGAGTCTTTGAAAAATGGCCAATGAATATTGGCATGCATTAATCACAGCCAGATGCACCTTATCACAGCGTGAGTATAAGAGGGCATGGCTGGAATGCACTTGCAGCTTTTCGATTCGGAGCCTCGTTGGAAGCAATCTATGCTGATCGAGTCTGGGTGGAAGATAGGGAGAAAGTCCGAGTTCATGCTCTCTCTTCGCCGTCTTCAGCAGGAGTGACTGGGCGGCTGAGCGGCAATCCCCGCAGGCTGGAGCCTTTTTAAAGGCTACTAAAAGAGACATCAGCCTTTGCTTACCAACGAGACCTCCTTCACTGAGTGCACAACGTGCCGCGAGAGGTTCTCCCTGGGCAAACCGGGTGGAAAAAGAGCGAATTTATCACGGTTGGAGAGGCGTTCTTTGGGACGTCGATCCGACTTCTAAGTGCGGAAGTTTCCTCTCCGCTTCAGACGGGCATGAGTGCTGTCTTACGCGTCAGACCTGGGAGCACGCAGAGGCAGTGCTTGTGGATGACTCATGCGCTCACTGCGAGCGTATGACCATCGCTACACTGAGGTCACGCCTCTCATTCATGAGACGGTTCCCTGTGTGCCCTCCCCATGGTACGACCAGCCATAAATGCTTTTCCTCTACCTTGGTAAGGTGCTTGGGGGACCTCACGGTGACGGTACAGAATGCAAGTGCGGGACAGAGGCCGCCTGCAGTCTCGGCTATGCTCCTCCTGGACGATTGCTATCTGGGTTCTCGGCCCACAGCCACGTCGAGGTCCCCCCTAGTGCCATTCTTCCCAGAGGTGCACGAGGAGCTGACCAGGTCGTGGTGAGCCCCGTACTCGTCACGAATGGCCTCCAGCTCCCTTCCCCTCACCACCCTCAGCGGAGGTGCAGCCAGGGGGTATGTGATGATCCCCCAAGTCGAGCGCGCTGTGGCGGTGAATTTCTGCCCGTGCAGCGTCGCCACCTGGCATGGACCGCCATGGTGCTTTGCTTTAGCCTGCCCGTCGCTGAGGGCATCCCCCCGTGGCACCCAGACCTTCTGCTCCGTCCCTGGCAGATGCACACGATGCTAGGCTGGCTGCCCGACGTAGAGGGACCCTGCACCGCTTCTCATGGCCCGGCTAAGAACACCCGCAAGAAAAAGCGCCCCTGAGATGGGCAGCCCAGAGGTATGAGAAGTTGCTCTTTGGGGGGACAATACCATCTACATCCCTACCCCCGGAGGTGAACCGGGAGCGGCACCTGAGTATTCAGCCACCGTCGACCCACTGCGTTTTCCCGGAGTGTCGCCGCCTGTTCAGCACTTGATCTGACCTGACCTTCCTGTGGGCTGGAGTGCCCCTGGGTCAAGTGTCCAAGCATGTTGTGGTCAACACGGATGCCTCCACCACGGGTTGGGGTGCTGTATGCAACGGGCAAGCAGCTGCGGGTCCTTAGACAAGCGCTCGACTGCTTTGGCATATCAATTGCCTAGAGTTGTTAGCCGTGTTTCTGGCCCTGCGTCGCTTTCGACTGATGCTGCGCCACAGACACGTGCTGGTCCACACGGACACTGCAGCCGTAGCGTACATCAACAGACAAGCTGGTCTACACTTCCGCCACATGTCACAACTCGCCCGCCATCTGCTCCTTTTGAGTCAGACGCAGCTGAAATCGCTGCATGCTGTTCTTTTTCCAGGGTTACTTAACCGAGCACGGCAGTCCCCCAGCTGATCTGGAGCATCTCCAGCGAGGCAGTCAGATACCTCTCTGCCTCCTCAGAGACCTCTTATGGCCGGTTGCTTTACTCCCTCGACGAGGCACCCCTCGGCAGGGTCGCACTGGCTCACAGCTGGCCTCCGGGGCCCAAGTAAGCCTCTTCCCCAGTGAGCCTCCTTGCACAGACCCTGTGCAAGATCAGGAAAGGACGAGACACAAGTCCTGTTGGCAGCGCCAGATTGGCCCTCCCGGACATGGTTTGCAGACCTAGTGCTCCTCGCGGCAGCCCCTGCTTTGGAGGTCAGCAGAAAGGGAATGCTGTCTCCAAATAGAGGTTGGCCCATTGGGTGGTCGATACCATCTCCCTCTCTTATTTATATCACGACCTCCGCGAACAGGCTGTGTCCTCCCGTGTCTTAAATCAGACAAGCAGGTAGCGGGAGGCCGGCCGGTGTCAGCTTGCTGCGACATTCCTACTTGATCCGTGCGCGTTTCTTGGAGGTTCCCCTGTGCCAAGGCGAACCACTCTCCTTCTGGCCCGCAGTCGGACCTAGAGCGGAGTAGCTCCGGCTGTGTTCCTCTGGGTCTCCTTCGCCCAGTAGGTTGTGGCTGAAAATTTTTCCTTATTTTCCACAGTCAGCCAGAAGGCTGTGTTTCCCCTCACTCATATCCATATCTTATCGATATAGTGTATTCCTTAAATTCACATGTAAGTACTGTGTATAGGCTTCATGTCTCCGCCCTCAACCCATGCTTCAGTAGTAAGAAAAGCAAAAGAACTGCTGGCATCCCTGTGGGGTCCCCATTTGGCCCCCAGGGCGGTTACGTGCAGTTACGTGAAGGTTACGTGCAGACTCTCCTGCTGACACGCTTGCCTGTTGGCACCGGGGTCTCTGCGTAACGCGGCCAAAGGGTCGTGGCTCTTTCCATGGGTCAGTTTCCATATGTAACGTCGGAGTGACTCGACTGAAGGGGAATGTCTAAGGTTACGTAGGTAACCCACGTTCCCTGAAGAAGGGAATGGATACGTTACATCCCTTTTTTTTTAGGTTTTGAAAAAAGTGCAACATACAGGATAAAAGATAATATTGTGAGAAATTAATTTAATTTAAAATAATTTTAAAATGTAATTTATTCCTGTGATGCAGCTGAACACTCAGTATCATTGCTCCAGTCTTCAGTGTCACATGATCCTTCAGAAATGATTCTAATTTGCTGCTCAAAAATGTTTGTTTTTTTTGGTCACTGTAATATATTCAAAAGTAAGGGGTAAGATTTAAATAATAATATTAATGTAAATAGCAAGCTGTTTGTAATTCTCTATTAATCAAATAATTAAGTAAAAAAATGTATCAAAATAATAATCAGATACTATTATTGAGCACAAATATGCTAATAGATGATATTATCTGAGAACCTATAATTAAATATTTATTAGGGATCTATTGACAAAAATGCAATATAAAATATATAACAATGTTTTGAGATGTGCAGAGACCTTACACAATGAATATAATGTTTTTATTAATTAAAGTATTAGCTCGCCCAAAAATGAAAATTCCGTCATTAATGACTCGCCCTCATGTCATTCCAAATCCATAAGACCTCCGTTCATCTTCAGAACACAAATTAAGATATTTTTGATGACATCAGAGAGCCATCTGACCCTCCATAGACAACAACACAACTGAAATTATCCCCTATCCAGAAACCTGGTAAAAACACTGGTAAAACAGTCCATGTGACATCAGTGACTCAACTTCAGTGTTGCGACAAATTTTTGGGAGAACTAACCATTTAACTTTCCTTCATATCAACATACACCGCAGGTCCCCTAACATAGATGTCACCATCATGTTTGTACCATAAACTGTAACAAAAAGGTTTGTACAGAATCCCTTTACGGACAAACTGAGCGTGTTTTGTTACTTTGTTGTTCATGCAAATACAACACTGGCACAATGATGAACAAGTAATAATAATATTTAGAATAACATATTGATTTATTCAATAATTAGGTAAATATAATTCCTTAATTTACCTTCGTAAAGACACTTCATTGCTTGCTATCTCCACTTTTTCAAGATTACAATCCCGTATCGGTCACCGTAGCTTCTCTAAAAGAGAGGGGTGAGCAAGACAAACAGAGGAGGGTCATCTTAGGTCACGACCCATCACTTCACTTACCACACCTGAACAATTGATTGGCTATGGTCCTCATGCTCAAGTAACAGATGAGAAATCCAGAGAGATGAACTGTTCTCTCTATAATCTCTGTAATCTCTATAATATGAATTCCTTCAGCATAATTTCAACAATTTGCAAAAACAAACAATTACATATATGCACATTGAAAAAAATAAACTAACCCAAATATGCAAGACACACCACATCCATCCCAATCTCCCATAATTCCACTGGTTTATTGACACACGTATGGACAAAACATTCCTGAACACTCCTGCATCAGAACACAGTGCATGAGAAATTCAATCAGTATCAAAAACACACAACATGGCCCACAACAAGCTCGGCCCGCAAAATCACCGATATGATTTGCATAGAAAAGTATTTAGCACACTTTTGAACAAAAAATACAGACATTTATATTTCGTTTTTTTTGCAGTCGCTGGTTTTCATTTGATGCATTTTTTTTTAAACAATCAACTTTTTTGACATTTCATAATTACTGTAATTATCCCCCCAAACATGATTTTTAGGATAGTAGTTAACGCTTAAGAAATTACGAGAAGTCAGAAATGATAGTTAAGATATGGCAAGCAATAAAAGAAAACTAAAAACAAAAATGGATGGATGGTTTTTGTAATACAGTACAAGCACAATCAACGGATCGCCCCTCATTGATGTGAGGGTTATGTGGCATTCAACAGGTACGTCTACATATTCTAATATTCCAGTCATAAACAGTCCTGTACTGTCAAACTACTCACATACAACATGCCGTCAGGACTAGCCGTGTAAAAATAAACGCCTCTTCACTGTAAACGTTCATCTTCATGCATGAACACGGACACACTCTCTACAACACGTCCCAGCACACAAAGCAATGATTATTCTAATGATTATTTGACTTACAGTGTTCATCACGGGCTAATCACACAAAACCAGTCTAAAAACCTTAGTTTTTTTACCCCAAATCCAAAAGAAGAAAATACAGAAATTATGAAAGACTAAATTATATTTCTTAAAGAAAATCGTATTATTAATAAAGGATTATTAATAACTACTGTAATGTAAAACAAATATTACATATTATTATGATCAGGTTATTATTTGTTGGGCTGTTAGATTAAAATGGATTTAATTGTCAAAAGACAACTCTAAATTGGCTGTATTATATATTATAATACTTCTAAAACATAATTTATATATAAGCTACAGTATGTGTGTGTGTGTGAGAGAGAGAGTTTATTCGCAAAAACAATAACTCGGTTTTTAAAAATGTAGGAAAATTTTTTTTATTATGTTATGAGGTTTTTATTGTGTGTGTTAGTTAGCTATATATATATATATATATATATATATATATAAACACCAAATTAAAATAACCCAGCAGCAGATTGATGTGATTAATTGGAATGCACAATAAAAAAACCTGTTGGTTAAAAATGGTAAAAAATTATGGAAGCCCGTTTCTCCACTGAATAAAAATAAAAGAAGGTAATTGTGACTTTTTATTTCACAATTCTGACTTAAAAAAAAAAAAAATTTAGATATAAACTCGCAATTGTAAATTATAAAGTCAGAATTGCGAGATATAAAACCGCGACTACAAGAAAAAAGTCAGAATTGTGTGATATAAAGACTTTACATCTAAGAATTCTGACTTTATAAATCACAACTGTGATATAAAGTCGCAATTATGACTTTTTCTCAAAATTGTGGGATATAAACTTGCTCGCAATTCTGAAAAAGTTGCAATAACCTTTTTTGTTTTTTATTCAGTGGCAGTTATCTGTTACACACACACACAGACATAAATATTGTACAAAATGTGTGTGTGTGTGTGTGTATGTATACATACATACTTAATATGATGCTATAATTTAATTCTGTTTTTTTTTTTCTTTTGATTTTAGGGTGTCTTGACTTTTTCATGATATTCACCCTTATAAGCTTATTCTTGGTAGAACAGGATTAGCCTCAAACAAATTCATTTTTTTTTAATTATGGCGACAAAAATACAACAAAAAAATAGTTTCAATCGTTGTATTTGTGCAGTTATAGAACCAGATCCATTGCATAAACCACAAACTGATTTCCAGTTTCCTGGGATTAAGTAAAATACTGAAGGTCCATATAACCAGCGGTTAGATGTGTTAGCATAATTCTTCTGTAAAACAGACACACAAACCCAAACAAACTTCCTATTCTTCACGTTATTCCTTGGAGGTAAAATCCTCTTCCTGTGCTTCTGACACAGTGTTTGTGGCGTCCCAAGTGTTTGGTCACTTAAAGTGCGAATCCTGTCTCAGCTCACAGTATTAGATGCTTAAGAGACAGAAAGAGAGGGACAGCACGTGTCGGGTCAGGTGGATGCCACAGGCCGTAGTAACTCCAGCTGGGATTCCAGAGTAACTCGCTCCCGATGCACAACCTTAAAAAAAGAAGAGAAAGAAACAGCCGTAAAGATCTGAGATAAGCTAAGCTGACTCGATTCAATTAAACTCGACTTCATTTTATGATTTCCTTCAGGCCTGTATGCTATCTCCTGCTCTCTCACAGTGAAAAACCTTAAGCCATCAACCTTGATCCAAATCCATATTTCCTCAAGCTGTTCTGAAAGGAACTTGATATGTGCATGATTTGAGTGTTGTGTGCCCATAGAGAAGTCTCTGTCACCATGACAAGATATGCTCATTGTGCCGTTGTTATGATGTCCTAGGATTTTTCGGGGGGTTTTAGTGTTGCTATGCGGTTGCTAGAGTGTTCTGAGTGGATTCAATGTGTTGCTATGGGGTTGCTAGAGTGTTCTGAATGGGTTTAGTGTTTTGCTATGTGGTTCCTAAGGGATTTACAAAGGAATAAATGTGTTGCTATGCGGTTGCTAGGGTGTTCTGAATGGGTTTAGGGTGTTGCAATGCGGCTGCTAGGTTGTTCTGAATGGATTTAGGGTGTTGCTATGAGGTTTCTATGGTGTTTTGAGTGGATTTGTGTGTTGCTATGTGGTTGCTAGAGTGTTCTGAGTGGGTTTACTGTGTTGCTATGCAGTTCCAAAAGTATTTAGAGTGGATTAAATGTGTTGCTATGTGGTTGCTAGGGTTTTTTGAGTGGGTTTAGTATGTTGTTAAATATGCAGTTCCTAAGGTATATAGAGTGGATTAAATGTGTTGCTATATGGTTGCTAGGGTGTTCTGAATGGGTTTAAGGTGTTGCTATGTGGTTTCTAGGGTGTTCTGGGTGGATTTATGTGTTACTATGCGGTTGCTAGGGTGTTCTGGGTGGATTTATGTGTTACTATGCGGTTGCTAGGGTGTTCTGAATGTGTTTAGGGAGTTGCTATGCGGCTTCTAGGGTGTTCTAAATGGGTTTAGGGTGTTGCTATGAGGTTGCTAATGTATTTTGAGTGGGTTTCGTGTGTTGCTATGCGGTTCCAAAGTATTTAGAGTGAATTAAATGTGTTGCTATGTGGTTGCTAGGGTGTTCTGAGTGGGTTTGGGGTGTTACTATGAGTGGGTTTTAAATGGGTTTAGGGTGTTGTTATGTGGTTGCTTGAGTGCTCTGAATAGGTTTAGTGGGTGGTTGCTAGAGTGTTAATGGGTTTAGGGTGTTGCTATAAGGTTGCTATGATGTTTTCAGTGGATATGTGTGTTGCTAGGGTGTTCTGAGTGGGAATTTGGTGTTGCTATACAGTAGTTAAGGTGTTCTAAGTTGATTAAGTGTGTTGCTACATATGTGGTTGCTAGGTTGTCTTGAGCGTGTTTAATATGTTGCTATGCAGTTGCTAGGATGTTCTGAGTGGATTCAGTATGTTGCTATATGGTTGCTGAGTAAATTTACTGTGTTACTGTGCAGTTGCTAGGGTGGGTTTAATGTGTTGCTATGCAGTTGCTAAGGTTTTCTCAGTGAATTTTTTGTTGCCATGAGCCCGCTGGTGTGCTTTGAGTGGCTGCAAATCTCAAATATGAGCAATAGTTTAAGCGTTTGTTGGTTTAGCACTAATAAGCTGATCCTCATTTGAGAAATGTTCAGTGCACACAGACATCTGTCATATGAGGAATGCCACTGACTGCTGGTCTGAATGACCTGAGGTCATAACCTTCAGATGACATCAAACAAAAGAATGTAAGTGTCTGGTCTGACACTCACTGATGTTTCTGGAACATTTACTGCTACCTGTCCTCATTTGTCACTAAAGTCCTGTATATCACATCTCTTCTGGAACAATCCAGACAGACACAGACACACAGTCTGATCTGACACCCATCAGGAGCATCTTCTCAAATATCTGCACTCGTCTGACTGCATTTTGAAATATATGTGAGATTCTTGCTTTATCGTTTAATCTGATATTCCATGCATAGTGTCATCCCACCAGATTTCCACTATGAAAGTTAGAAGATATACTGGATATTCTATAGGGCATGCACACTATCTCCCATTTTTAAGTTTATATTCCCCATGTAATGTTCACTTAAAGTTCATATTTAAAACAATAATAATTTATTAAACATTGTTATATGTAATCTTTAGGAAATCTTAAAATCATATTTATACTGTAAATGATCATTTTCTAAGGCTTATATTCACTTGGAGCATTAAAACAACTGATTTAGTGGTTTCATTTTTATTTATTTACAAAAAAATATATCAAATTTAATTTGTGAATCTTGAACAGCAATTACATCTTACAAGATGCAAGTGTGCAAAGGACCTTAAAACTAGAAAACCAACACTTTATGATGTGAGAGTCGTGACATAGCATACAATGGTTCACAGGTTAACAGTTCCCAGCATGCAGTGCAACCTGATCTCCACAAGGGCGTTTATGAACAGCAGTCAAGAATCTTTCACTTTTCATTCCCCTTACTTTCTCTTTTTCTGCTCTCATTGTCAGTGGTAGAATGCATTTCCAAGCACGAGAAACATTTCAGTCTCATTTCAAACACAACAGCTGCTGCAGGATGCACTATTTTAAAGAAGACAACTGCTTGAACCACAACTGCTTGTGTGTGTGTGTGTTCATTGAGCAGATCTCTGAATGATTTGAGGCCTGCAACTCTAGACCATCTCCAGTCACTCAATAACTCTTCAGGGAAACACTAGCTGCCTGTGTTTATATATAAGAGTGGCATGCATCCAATACCAGACTAGAAGAGATATTTGACCGGTCTGGCTAGAGGAGTCGGAAATAGTATTTGCTGCCCATCTAGAAAACTAACCATGTGTGAACAGACAGCTTCAATCTCCAGATCTGATCATTTGAGACTGCTAACATTTTAGGCATCAGTGGACGGCATTTATTTATTAATGTCTTGGCTTCTTGGAATAACCATGTGTAAGAGCAGAAAAATTAAAGAGATAGCTCGACCAAAAATAAAATCTTTCATCATGTACGCACCCTTATGGCAAACCCGTATGACTTTCTATCTTCCATGGAACGCAAAGAAGGTTGAGAAAATGATGACAGAATGTTAATTTTGTGAGTGAACTGTAATATAAGTGGGCATAAATGGGCACCTTTAGTTGTTGCTGTAGTTCACTGTTGAGACGTGTCAGGACTGCGTTGGTTTCTCGGTTCTTCCTTATGGCCATCTGGATCTCTCTCTTCTGTTTGGGTGGAGGCCTGGAACACAAGAGCGGATAACCGTCACCTGTGTATTCATGTGTAGATGAGCTTTCAGTGGTGTTCAATTCATAACCCCACTTGTTTAGCATTCATAAATCACTGAATGTTGTGTAAGAAGACCGTTTACTGATATACCAATTTTAGGATTTAAATGTAGTATTAATATTACTTAAATGTATTATACTATATCATATATTACATATAATAAATATTGTTATTACTATTATTAATATTGCATCTTTATGTTTTCTAAATTGCTCATTTGATTTGATTTGATGAAGTAATATTAAAGCTATAATGTTATTGTAAACACTGCCATTCTTGTATATTTTAACATTTAACATTATAAATTTAATACATTGTTTAGTACTTACATTTAAGCTTTTTCATTATATATTTTATTTATAAGTAATCTCTAAGCTATAGAATGCTTTTTGTAAATAGTTACTGTAAACTGTGCTGTTATTATTATTAATATTGGATCTTAGTTTTTTTCTAATTAACAAATTTGATTTAAAGCAAATGCTATTGTTGATATTTATTGAAAACACTTCCATTCTTTATTTTATATTATAGATTGAATACATTTTTATATCACCGTATTTCTAAAGGAAGACTGTCTTTAGAAATGTCATTTTCACTTCGTCCTGCATGCAAGGCAGGGTTTGTAAGCTCAGAGCTGCTTTATCTACAGCCGTTACCGGGAAAACCTCTCGTTTCTCGTACTTAAAGCACCTCCTGCTGGTCTGCTTTTTTAATAAATCTGATTTACGCAGCGAACATATGCGCAGTAACGTTTGTTTATGTTGTTGTTGTTGAAAATCTATAGTATACATATTATTTCTTTATTATTATTATTATTATTATTATTATTATAATTATTATCATTATCGATCTTAAAACTAGAATACGTTTTTGTCAATACTTGTAAATATCATCATTACCTATATATTTTATATTGAACATATATTTGTTATTTGAAATTATATATACATTTTTGATATTTGAAATGGTTACTACTAATATTGCATTTTCTAATATATATTAATATATTCTATACATACAAATCTTTTAACTATTTTTGTAAGTGATTTTTAAGCTATAAAATACTATTGCAATGACTGCCATAACAAAAAATAAATACAAGTATACGGACCTCTGTGTAGATTTGGTCAATGTTGCAGCAGAGTAGGGCGTGGACAAGGGGGGCGTGGCACTCTGGCTTTCAGGGTGGAGCTTTCTTCGCACTGGCTTCTGAGGGGCGTGGCCTTGATGTATCACTGTAGAATCCTACGAAGATGTTTAAATGTTAAAGTACATTAAAGGGGAGTAGAAGATACTCAAGCTGAGCATGAGGCTGAGCATCCGTGACATATGGGCTCCTTTTAAATGGGCTCAGATAAGGTGTTGGGTGTTTGTTAATGGGACAGGGTCAGTTCTTACTGATTTGGGAGGCGCGAGGTCCTCTGCGCTCAGACCTCCTCTCACGCTGTTCTCCTGCTGTAAGAGGATGAGGAGTTTGAGATCAGAAAGTCAGTTTCCTAGAGCAATTTATAACATTAACTAAGACATCAACACATTTGTGAGCAACTTTCACCATGAGGGGCTTCAATAACTTTTTATTAAAGGTGCCATAGAATGAAAAACTGAATTTACCTTGGCATGGTTGAAGTATAACAGTTCAGTACATGTACATAACACACTGGTGAGTCTCAAACACCATCATTTCCTACTTCTTATATAAATCAAG
>JAUCMU010000032.1:2916701-2952750 GCA_032275025.1 Enteromius treurensis | reverse complement strand
TTCAATTCCAATTCCATTTCCTGTCAGCTGCATGCAGTTCCAATTCCAATTCCATTCCAGGAAGTGAATTGGAATTTGCCATTCATTCTTAATTCAATTCATGAATGGCCCCAACTCTGCTGGATATACTGTATACCGCACACTTATAGTATGGCATTTGTGTAGCATTCAGAGAATTTGCATATAACCTACATACAGCATATCGCATAAATAGTATGAGCAGTATGATAGTATGCAACCAAACGTGACAAAATAAGACCTAGCCCTGTGCCAAAAAAATATAAATTGCTGTATTACATTTTGTTATATATATATTTTATATATGTGTGTGTTTTTTGTGTGCGTGTGTGGATTTTTGTAATAGCGCTTTATACAGTGCACTTGATTAATCTCCTATACAAATTTTGCTTTATGTGAAAGAAAATTATTACATTTATTCAGCAAGGATGCATTACATTAATCAAACGTGACAGGTAAAGGCTGTTCTTTTAACCTATCTATTCAAAGAATCCAGTTTCCACAAAATTATTAAGCACCATGACTGTTTTCAACATTTGTGATAATAAAACCAAATGTTTCTTGAGCAGCAAATCAGCATATTAGAGTGATTTCTGAAGGATCATGTGACACTGAGGACTGGATTAATGATTCTGAAATGTAGCTTTGATCACAGAAATAAATTACAATAGTAGAATAGAAAACGGTTATTTTAAATTGTAATTACATTTCACATTTTTACTGCATTTTTTATCAATTACATGCAGGTTTGGCGAGCAGAAGACATTGGCTCCAAACTTTTGAAGGGACAAAACAGAATATGTAAGCCAAACCCATTTCCAAGGATTTAATCCAAGAATCTGTGCGAGACAGAAAGAGGAAGAGGTCATTTGTGCAACACTGGACCAGGAAACGGCTCCACACAGGGAGAGGGAATCACCATCTGGGCTCCCATTTGTTGCTCACCTGAGGGGGCGCCCCATAACCAGATGGACGCCTAACATCACAGAGGCGTGATGGTCTTCGTTCTGACAGCCACTTAGCCATCAGCAGTCGCTCGCTGCTAACCAACGCTTCCTGTCTCACCTAGAGAAAGTCCCAGGCTCTATTTATGGGCTTGATTCTCCAGACAGACAGACCTGCACAGGTGGACGGATTAAACAGGTTTGTCTGTTACGTCTGAATGCACTTTTCAGGGTCACAGGCTTCTATATTTATCTACAATAAATTTAGACTGCTCACCAAAGTGGGAGATTGTACTACAGGAATGAGTTTTTTAAGTCACCTTCACAGTCTCAGCCAACTGTTACCATCACTAATATATCTCCTGATATCCTAGGAGTGATTACAAATGCAGTTTCAAGCAAAACCCAACATGCTTTAAAGTCAATATGAAATAATGCTTGCAGAGCCATTTTATTACTATATTGTGATATACCGCTAGAAATGGGATTTTAAAAATAAACTGTTATATTAAATATATATATTTTTACAGTTTACAAATTAATTTGTAAATAATAAAATTATTCGCAAAAAAAAAACATGCAATTTATTTATGTATTGATGTATTGATTGTTAAAAACACATTTAAAAGCATTTTAAAATATCTCAAACAGAAGCACAGCCCTAGCAACTTAAAAAAGAATTTGTATATATATATATATATATATATATATATGAGATGAGAAAATGCCATAAAATAAAAAATAAAAAACTATCACAGATTACCCAGTAAACATCTGAAACCAGCTGAAAACCAACCATTTACAGAATGCATACGTTTGCTAAACAGGTTTTATTATAATGTAGAGGCAGGCAAGTAAATACAGAAAAACTGCAATCTAATCCTAGCCTTGCATCAATTATTGCTTGACAAAAAAAAAAGAGTGTATGTCGTTGCATTGCATTTCCTTGCATTATGGTCGGAAATCCTATACAGCATATGAAGAGTTACTGCAATTTCCCACATCCAACTCTGATTAAGAAAGGTAATGGGGTCGGTCGTGATGTTGTGTTGACTTTAACCATGACTGATCTGAGCCTGTGGTTATAATGTGCAACCACACACAATTACACCTAGACCTCAGCGCTCCCCAGAAAACAAACCAGCGCCCCAAAGTCATAGAAACTATAAAGGTGCAACCGAGCAGACATCGCCCTCCGGCACACCGTACGGTCATAAAGAGACGTTACTGACACCGCCAGCGCAGTCATCATGGCACGTCTAATGCTTGTTCACATCAGAGAGTCACATTTATTTCCCATCGTAGACCCGAGTCTGCTAGAGGAGGTGTGTGTGGGGGGGGCAGCAGTGCCGCAGTGCCTAGGGAAGCGTGACACCGCGGCCGTTTTAACATGCCCTCGACACTGCCGAAAACACTCTAGAATACACTGGTTTTGTGAGCCACTGACACAAGCTGTCAGCTGAGACAAGAGCCCAGAAATGAATCAATGGACTCCACATCTAAGTGGGAGGGAGGGGAGCGACACCAAACACAGAAAAGAAAAGGAGACAAAGTGCGTTAATTAATTTTCCACAAGGGTGTACGTGGAGCCATCTCAACAAGACAAATGATCTCATTTGCCGCGAGGAGCTGGAGACGTGGGCAAACAAACCCTGGCACAGAGGCTCCGTCTTAAGATTTATCAAATGTTTTGGAGAGCAGAAAATGTGCATTTGCACAAGTGTGTGTGCATAAGGCAAGACGTTTGATGAAAGACACTCCTAGTGTGTTCTAATTCGGCTTTGAAATCAATAACTGTTTCTCAAACAGAATCAGTTCCAGTTTTTAAGAAAGGCTGGGATGTTTGGCAATCAGAAGGAATTTAACAGTTCTCAGATTCTTATTAACGATTCTGGTTCCGTTAATGCTTCCATTAGCACTTGTATGGAACAAATATGTGGATATAAGAAATGCAATTTAATTGCTAAATGATGGGATAATTGCAAAAAAAAAAAAAATAGCCATGCAAAAGATTTGTTTACACAGACTTAATGATTTTTCCGTTGTTTTAAAAGGCCCGCATATGCATAATAAATATGCTTAAATCCTTTATTTTTATAAAATCCTACTGACAAAACACATGACGTGCTTCTTTAAATACAGTGTGGTTGTCATTAGTGCTGTCAAATGATTAATCGCGAATTAATCGCATCCAAAATAAAAGCTTTCTTTACATAATATATGTGTTTATGCTGCGTTTATTTATTATGTTTACATTAAAATACACATGAACAGTATATATTTTGAAAGTATTTACATATAAATGCATTTATTTTCTTATGTTTGATACTATATCTAAATATATTTAATTTATAAACAAAAAATATTTTCATTAAATATATACATGCATGTGTTTGTATTTATATATACGTAATAAATATACACAGTACATACAAATACATTATGTAAAGAAAAACTTTAATTTTGGATGCGATTAATCACGATTAATCATTTGACAGCACTAAAAATAATATATATTCTGTTGCTATTATTCTCTTGTATTTTTCATGTAGAAATGCATGAAAATCTGTTCAAATCAATTATTGAGATATAGGAGATTTATTAGAGATTAGAGAACACAACTCTTATGCCTTCAAAATGCAGTCTAGAAAGGCGACTTGCTGGATTTTAGAGACACACTTGTCAGATCGCACCTGATTAAAACACTGTTTCTCTGTCCAATAATGACCTCATGAAACCCATAACTCACAGGACTGTGACAAATGAATTTCACACAGCGATCACATTTCCTCTCAGCGCTTTACAGAAGCCAAAAGTTAAAAGCACAGAGGGGTAAAAAGGCTATAAAGTTGAAGAAAAGCTTACGTTACGAGACGGTTAAACAGGCTTTTAGGGACTTCAGCTAAGTTATGAGTGTTTGATCAGACCAGAATCCCTTCATATATTCATATGATATCTTATGTAAGTATTAGCTTTCATAGATGGGGCTTGAGAAGGATATTTGCAGGTGCCTGTGCTGTCAAAACAATGTGTGTGTAACGTAAGCTGAGGTAAGAACGGCCCGCAGCAGTGAGCGCATGGGCTTGTGTAACACTGATGAGTGTGTGTGTGTGTGTGTTTTCACTGGGCTCCTGCGGCTTTATACTCTTATTAAACTGTGGGAAACTGCCGTCCCTTCCCCGCCTGCAGCCACAGAAACATGAGAACACACACATCATGGACAGTAACACAGCTGAAGAGCTGCAGACATGTTCACACACGCCGAAAAGAGGAAGTTCAGACTCTTTAAAGAGGATACATAATTAATGACCGAGAGACGAGAGATGACGGACAGCAGGAAGAGTGTGTGTGCACAATTTCAATGTGCCTAACCTTATTAAACAGGCAGATATGAGTTCATAGTTGTTGTTTTGTTTTCTTTTTTTACAAAATTGTTTTGTTATATACAGGATATAATATTATTGGATGTGGCTTTCTAAAGAGTGCATTCACTGAAATGAACTGAAATTTCTTCTTACTTTTTGTTAATTGATTATTTATAAAAAATATATATATTTTGCATGCGGGCCTATTTATTAATTTTATAGATTTAGGTTTTTCTCTGTTCGCACATGCTCTACGGATAATGAGAATCCTCAGGTTCTGATGTTTATGCTGTTTTGCTTTTTTAAAATAGCTGTTTATTTTATTTTTAATGGGTCACAGCCACGTATCAATTCAAGATTAATTGTAATTTAACATAACCTTGGCTTAACAACAGTCGGTTGTCGGTTTAGAAAAATAAAATAACAGAATATAACGTTCCTATTCCAACAGTCCAGAAGAGAAAATTATAGTTCAATTTATAAAAAGTTCAAAAGTTTACATTCCCTTGATTCTTAATACTGTTTTATTTTTGTTTGGTGTGAGTTGTTCATGACTCTTCTGAAAAATCCTTCAGGTCCCATAAATTCTTTGGTTTTGCAGTATTTTTGTGTATTTGAACCCTCTGCAAAAATGACTGTATGATTATGAGATCCATCTTTTTACACTGAGGACAACTGAGGGACTCATATACAACTATTACAGAAGGTTCAAATGCTCTCTGACACTCCAGAAGGAAAAACATGCATTAAGAGCTTTTGAATGTAAAGATCAGGTTAAATTTATTTACACTTTTTATAGATTTGGTCCTCTGGGAAACATATAAATATCTTCTGCAGGCTAGAAAAGTAGTACTAAATAATAATAATAATAATAATAATAGTAATAAAAAAGACATTGAAGCAAAAATAAGAAAAATACACACATATATATTCTGCTCTTAATGCATTGTTTTTTAATTAATTGTGATTATTTCTAGTTTTTGTTTTTATAACAAAATAAAGTCCCACTCTACATTATTCCAGTTACAGTCAATTCATGCTGATCCAACGTCAGTTTAATGATCCAACATGTGAATTTAATAAATTGTATGTTTTTTTAGCAGTGCTAGTTATTCCTTACTTGTAAGTAGGATCAATGTGAACACACTCACCTCCTCCCTAAACCTGCTGAAATCTGCAAAGTTTGGCTGCTGAACGGCCTTCTGGGAACTCTTCTCTGAACCAGGGAGGAAGCTGAAGATCTGAGACATTAAATTAAGACACAAGTTATTGTACAACACAGTAACAAAACCACTAACTAATGCATGAAACAAACCAATAAACAGATTGAATAAGCCGTGTTGTAAATCATTGTATATTATTGCATGAAAAATAGATCATTGACCAGTCACAAACCAACATAAGGTCAAGTTGGGTTTCGGAAGATGAAAGCAGGTCAAACAGCTAATGACAAGCTAGAAACCGGCTATCGTGATTGAAAACACAGATCCCAGGCATCAGGAAACACTGTAAATGAGCAGATGCTGAGCGGGTCACCTGTGTAGCTGGGGGTCGTGGAGGGAGAGCTGGAGGAGGAGGCAACCAGCCACTTTTAGCACCTGAGAGAAGAAAACATATTCAGAAACCCTCCCAGCCACTCTAAAACCACCACTGCTAGTAAGGCTGATTATATTCAGCACAACAACATTAATCAATGCAATTTAATACCACAGCTGCTATATAATCATCAATCATCTTTTGCACAACTTATTTACTAAAATATTAAGCACAGACAATCGAAATATTAATAAAGTATTACAAATACATGAATTAACTTTTACTTTCATTCAGCAATATTGCATTTCTTTTTAACCTTCCATTCATTAAATTGCCCCTATTATATGGGTTATGAAAGGTTCATATTTTGGTTTTGGGAGTCCCAGACAACAGGCTGACATGCATGCAAGGTCATTGTCTTTTAATTTGCATTTATTTCCACTATATTTGCTCAACAACTCGCAAATGATTTGCTGAACGATTCTTTTTTCAAACCCTCTTTTGCATGACGATAATCTGCTGTGATTGGTCGATCCATTTCCTTTTCATAATAAAAGCAGCGTTTGTGAGCGCAATGGTGCTTTATTAACAGACGTTACTGGAATCACACAAATAAATTACATTTTCTAATATATTAAAACAGAAAACAGTTATTTAAATCTGCAATAATGCTGCACAGTATTCCTGTTTTTACTGTATTTTTGATTAAATAAACGCAGCCTGCGAGTTTAATTTACTCTCAATCAAGCCTAAGATATATATCTATATATATATATAATTATTTTTTAATAGTTTGCCTGCCATGAAACTCGCTGAGAATTTAAAGTATGCTGGGAATTCAGCGATGGACTCTGTGGTAATAGCTTCAGTGCAACATTGATTTATGAATATGTTATTCTTTTAAACATTTATATGGTTTAGACTAGTCTCAGAATGTTTGTTTATGTGCCTTAAATCCTCACCTGTAAACACATTTAAACATTCAGAGATACAGACAGTTGCAACAAACCTTTCAAACATATAGTAAGGAAACACTAATATTAATATTGTCCTCTAAATAATAAAAACTAACTTTCCAGCATGGTTTTTCACAACTGGGACCAGAACTTTATTTGACATTAGGAAAGAGACAACTACAGTACAAGCGGAATCAAATACTCATCTTATCAAAGCGCTTCTCAAAAATTGGTATGGTAGCGAATTATTCTTACTTTGTGAACTTGCGGCTTCATACATTTTGAGAATAAACTTTCAATATTTTCTCAGAGAATCCTGTTACTGCATTTGCAAAAGCAACAGTTAAAGTATCCACGGAGTTATGCCAAATGCGCAAAACCTTGAGAAAAGCCAATACCGCGTTGAAATTCAAGTCAAATATTTACTTAAATTAAAATGATTGTAATAAATGCAAGTTATTTCAATGTCTGTACTTTGTATTCTCAGCATATGAAAGTTTGTATGTGTAAACGGTTAAATACTCAAGGAATGTTGGGATGGGCGAGAACCTTGACCGCTCTGTTGGAAGAGCTTGTTGAGGTCGAGAGAGGAGGCGCGGGAGTGAGTCTTCTGGGGACGAGGAGGAGGAGTGGGCGGCTCCTCCACCTTCTTCATGGCATCATCTATAGAGGTGCTGGAGAACGACCTGTGTTCGTAAAACACACACACAGACCCGTTTTACACTGTACACAGAGAAATAAATAGCAGTGAGGATTTCTGATGGTACTTTGGTATATACTGTACAGTTATCAAGCACCATAGTATTTACATGGAACTTTAAGGCTGGGTAGTGTATTCCAGGCTTCATGGAACCACCAAGGTAACCCCCTCCCCAGAAAAATTGTACTTTTTTTGTTGGGAAAGTTATACCGTTTATTGTAGTACAGATACCGTAACAGATTCTACATTGATAGTACAAGCAAAACTATTTACTATAAATTATTACTATAAACTATTAATTATTATTTTTTTGTCCAGCAGGTAAGTTTTTGATGACACTGAAATGCAGTAGCACAACAAACCACATAATCTGACAAATCACATTAATTTATGTTTAATACTTAGGCTGTATAAATATAATAATAGTACTTATAATATTTTTTATAGTACCTAATAATTATTATTATTGAATTTTTAGATTTATAAAACAATGAATAATAATAATAATTACGGTATATATTTTATAATAATAATACATTTAATTAAAAAATTTACATTTAAATAAACACTGAATCTTGTAGTTGAATACAGTATGTTAATTAGTGCTAATTCATAATTACTACAATTCATAAAATGCATAAACTACTGTTTTATAGTGAAAGAACGGTCTTATAGTCATGATGTTTTTTTGATCAAAATACAGTAAAATTGTCAAATTTTAAAGAACTGCTTCTAATTAAACATATTAATTTTTTAATTTTTATTCCTGTGATACAAAGCTGAATTCTGAACATCTTTACTCCAGTCTTCAGTGTCATACGATCCTTCAGAAGTGGCTTACAAATCAATCTTTTGTTTAAATTTTATGTGTCCGGGTTGAATAAAATGAATTTATATATTAAAAAAAAAAAAAAAAAAAACCTCACACACCTTTGTGAGTTTAAAAAGGTTTTACCTGGGCCGTGTTCTTGACTTCATGTTCGCATCAAGCTCTTGTGGAGAATCTGTAAAACATTGTCTGTTATTATACAGTTACACAGTAAAAGTATTACTTCTTCAGTAAAGCTCTTAAGAGAAATCTTATTTATTTAATTTAAAAGCCAAACAAAGGCATCGTTCTTCACTAAGAACACCCAAAAAATGAAACAAGCATTCTGTTTTTTTTATTTACCTGTCATCAACAAGAGGACAAAGTCACAAGCGCAAAGTTTTAAACTGAACTGCTCTCTCTAGCCAAAAGATCTCGCTTCACGACAGAAACACTGCATGAATCGTAACACTAAAACACCAAACACGCTCGAGGGCATCGATACTATCCAAACAACAGGCCGCGAACACCTACAGCTGTCGTAAACAGCTCTAAGACAACCTCTGTCTGCTATCCCATCATGCACCGGGGGACTGACGAAAACTCAGTTTCAACTCGGATTCTCTTTTCTACCAACGCTGAGGAAAAGGCATTTCATGAGAACCATATTGGAAGCAACGTTGCGTTCAAACTGAAGTAATAAAGCACAGGATTATTTGTGAACGCCCAGGGATCTGGGCACTTCAATAAATATGAGCTGTTATTGGATCAGAGCAGACTGCATGTAATATTAGAACAAAAGGTCAGCGCTGTGGATATAACAGGCTTTGTGTCCACACCCAGAGGCACTGAGAGGTTTTACTTCATAACATCACACCCATCATAAGTGAAAATAACAAACAGGACTATGATACACTGCCTATATGTGACTTGATGACAGGAGATGATTTGGCAAGAGAGAGCAGTGATTGGTCCGTATTTTAGTGAGTCACTTAAAGAGATCATTCACCCAGAAGTGAGAAATCGTGCCATGTTGTGCCAAATACAAATCAGTTTCTTTCTGTGGGACACAAAAGTAGATGTTTTGCAGAGTGCAGATTCCTGTAGTTATTCATTTAGCAGACATAAAATTCCAGATTATTATATTTCCAGCTAGTTACATATTATATTATCCATAATACAATGGACAGTATTCATGTTATTGACTGGTAGAGGCATTATTATGGATTATGGATTATTTTGCAGTGGTTTAAAGTTCAAACGCCTGATGGATTTGTTCTTACACAGCTCTTCATTGATTGAATTGATTGATGGATTGGATTCGTGTGGATTGTTATGATGTTTTTATTGTTTATTGATGTTTTGAACAAGTTATGTACAGTAGTACTAGATTTCTCCAAATCTGTTCCCATGAAGAAAAACACTCATCTACATCTTGGATGGACTGAGGGTAAGTACAGTTTTAGCAAATTCGATTTTTGTGTGGGGGGGTTTATTCCTTTAAGGATTTAAGCAATTAAAATAAATTGCATGTGAATAGAAATATTAATAACACACTTTAAACAAAAACCAACTAAAATCTAAAAAGAAGCGAAAAACAAACACATTTTTTAATATTAATATATGTTATAAAAACATATACATAATACTACGATAACACATGTAATACTAAATCAATCTCATTTATTAGTTTGTTTGTATTGCTGGATTGGCTTTTCTTGGAGGATTAGAATTCTCTATCAGGCTCAGTTTTGCTGGCAAAAATAAAAAGGTACAAAAAGATCAATGCTAAAATAACTATAAGGCACTGAAAAAGATCTAAATGTCACCTATCAAAAAAAACAACAAAAAGCAAAGTAAGGTACATGAGACAAAAAAAACAAACTTTGATTGATTTTAAACCTGGTATAGCTTATCTACATATATTGGAAACAGATTTGTGCTTCATGAGGTACAGAAGATTTTCAGTATCATTTACAATGCATTTTTGAGCTAGACGGCATCCATTCACTTGCACATGTATGGAAAGAGCACTTGGAACATTCTGCTAAACATCAAGCATCAGTTAGACAGAAGAAAACTCCTACAGGTTGAACAAAAGGAGAGTGAGGAAATGACCACAGAATTTTCATTGTTTCCTGAACACAGAAGGTAAATTAGAGGCTTTGGTTGATGCGGTGTGGGTCAGGGGCGTGTGCTGTGCCTGGGGACAGTGACTCACCTGGTTTTAAAGTGCTGACACGCTGTATTGGCTTTTCGTGTGGCTCTGGAATTCTCTTTGGGCTGAATTCTGCTGACACAACAATAAAACACAAGAACAGTCAAATTCGACAAAATATCTATCATTGCATTAAATTAAAAATCACTTAATTTGTTACATTGACATTTACATAATATACAACATTTCAGATGTATTTGTTTTGTATTAATTGTATTTTCGGTGATTAACTTTTGGTGTAAGGTATCTTTCAGAAATGTGCCTATATGAAAATTAGGTATTATAAGGTAAGGTATTATTTTTGTTATTATTATGACATTTTTCGATGTCCAAATACTTTGACCACTGTATAAAAAAAAAAACCATCAGATATATTTTTTCCTTTAATCATGTTTATGCTTATTGATGTCTGTCTCTAAAGTCATTTACCAGGTTTCCTGCTTTCATCTCTCATGTCCTGTTTAGCAGTCACACCTGGCCTAGAGGTCATCTGCAGGTCAACAGAACCCATTTCCTGCTTGGGAAAAAGAAAAGCCAGTATAAAATGACTGATTTAAGGGCATTTAGAGGTTTACATGGATAAAAGGGCTGGACTAGATAGACTTTGGGTTATATGAGACTCGTTAGCACCCTCTGCCTTCAGACAAACAGACATTCTCAGTGTGTGTATATTTTAAAAAAATAGATGTGTGTGTGTACTGTACATATATAAAATGTATTCATGTGCCATTTTAAATAGTATGTATTTTTTTTTTTTTTTTACAACCAATGACTATCATCGATAGCAAAAGCTAAATAAAAACAAATAAATAAATAAATCACAACCAGGGGCCTGTTCCATAAAACAAGATTAGAGTAAAAGCCAGGCTTATTTTGGTTAGTCAGGCTTATTGTGAGTAGATTTGATACAAAATAAGTCAGACTAACTGAAATAAGCCTGACTTATTTGTTAAACTTGATTTATGGAACAGGCCCCAGTGATGTTATTGTTAACTAAACTAACAACAAAGATTTTATAAATTGTAAAAAATAAAAAAATAAAATAATAATAATAATTTATATTTCAGAGGCACCTAACTGAAATAAAATTTTTAAGTTGGATAACTAAAATTAAAAAAAAAAAAAAAAAAATTTAAACGAGATTTGAGCAAATGAAAAATGATACTAATATCATACTATCACTCTGCAACTTATTTGTTTTGGTGCTTTGGGAATACAGTATGCAGATCATTATGCCAATAAAGCGTTTTAATATTAAACATTGAAAGAGAGAGAATGAAAGACAGAACGATATGAACAGAACATTGAGATCTTGGCATAAATGTTCAATGAAGATCTTCTTACGAGCTGATTGGCTGCAGGCATTATATTGTCATCAAAAACAATAAGAGGTTCAGTGGCCTGTAAAACAAACCCATTTGGAGCTCAGTTCAAACTTGTCGATCTCAACACTCTCATAATTGCAGAACATGACACTGAATGAGAAATACCAGACATTATTAAATACTTCAGGTCTCATACCTCAGATGGTGGCGCTGTAACCACACCAGGTTCCACAAAGCCGGGTCTCAGCGTGGTGGGGAGCGTTTCAGGAAGAGGGTAACCATTTTTCCGGGCCACAATCAGATGGAAGGCAGTGCAGAACTCTGGGAAAGTGAGAGCACCGTCCTTATCGACGTCGCTCAGCTCCCTGAAGGACATCAAACGAGATTGTTTGAATGCAAAGAGACTGACTGAATGTCTAAGAGGAACCGAGGCTTCATGTTCACCATATATGAGACAGCTCTGGAATCGGAAGCTTCGACTTGGTGAAGAAGTGTTTTGCAACAGCTCCTGAAAGAATAACCAAAGCAAACTTCAAAAGTGTCCACATGAAGTCATAAATCGAAAAGTATGAGCTGGTCTCAGACCCATGATGAGAGCGTTGAGGTCGGGCTGGATACTCCTGAACTGGTTGGTGTAGTATTCACGCTGCTCCTCTGTGATCCTCCAGGGGTCGTCTGAGTAATCCACCTCCGCTCGCTCCACCAGCCGCTCCACAGACGCAACCTGAGTCAGAAGAAAAGCTAAAAAGGCCTGCGGATGAAGATATTTTCCAATGCATACGCCTTTCATAGATGTCAAGGAAGCAGAAGGCTCTTGTTGATCCGTCAATAATTGAAAAAAAAAAAAAAGACTGAATGCTTATACTGTAAAATAAATTGAAGTGGTAGAGTACTTTTCAAAAATCATGCGCAACCTTTGCATGACATCTATGAAACATCTTTTTGCCCTGACTTGTTACTGATATACCTTAACAATATTTTAAAAGATACTTTTAAAAAGCTGTCTCATGACTTATCTCCTGATTTACAGCCCTAATGTGTTTCCTCATTTCAAGGGATAGTTCAACCCAAAATAAAAATGATTCCTTTAAGTCTGACACCTAGTGTTCTGTTTGATTGTCCATTCAAATGCCAAAAACGAGAAGGCGTGAGGAAATGCTTACACGAGTGATGACAGGCGGCTCTGACTGCAGTTTGAGAGAATAATGACTGGGAGAGCAGTTTTCCTGAGGAACGCTGGGACGACGCGGCACTTTACCATCATACGCTGTGAATGACAATGAGAGAGAGAACATTTCAAGGTGAAGACAGAAAAAATGGCTTTCCAGTTGCCAGCATATAGCGTTTCATTACTGTGATCACTTTTGACACCTAAACAATTCACGCCACTGTGAACGACACACTGCTGAAGACGACAGAGCAAAAAGGCATTGAACCCCATCAGCAAACGCTTGTGAACTAAAAGACACATTTTCAGACTCAACTAAAACCGAAAAAGAGCAAAAGTTTTCAGCTTAGACTTAATGGAATAACAAATGCAAAATACTGAACGAGTATGAATTATTCAGTACGAGGTCAGTCATGGCCGTGATCTTTGATAGGATTGCAATCTGACAGAATAAAAGAGAGGCCTGACTGGTTTTTGATCTCATGAGCGTTCTTTACATCTGAAGCCCTTCCAGAGCATCATTTCTTTTTATGTGTGGATTGTAAAGTATTAAAGGTCCCTGCTGACTAATGAAGAAAGCTGTGCCACATTCAATAACACTGACGTTTCTCTGTTCACAGCCGGAGTTAACAATGAGATAAAAGCTCTTTCACAACGCTGAACGTCAGCACAGTATATATTCATCCCGTTCTGGGAGAATCTAAACGTACTATTCACAATCACTTGACTTTAGTTGAGATTAATACATATTTCAATGTTTGAACACGTGATACTGGGTTAATACAGTGATAAACAAGCGGATGGATGGATAGATAGTTTGAAGAAAGTTTGCAACAAGGCTGTTTTGGGTGTTTTTTCCTACTATGGAAGTCAAAACACTAGTTACAAACTTTCTTCAAAACATCTTCCTCTGTGTTCAACAGGACAAAGAAATTCATACATATTTGAAACGACTCGAGGGTGAGTAAATGAAGACAGAATTTTCATTTTTGGGTGAACTATTCCTTTAGGTTTGTCCTGATGCACTGCCTCCTGCTGTACTGAAGGGGGCGCTATTGCACATGTAAAAATACCGTCTGCATTACGTATTTGTATGAATTTATAATCTTGCATGTGCTGCAAATGTTTAGCATTTTAATTCATTCACACTAGATTTTAACGTTTTTGGTGATGTGTACAAGAAGCAGCATTTCTGTCAAGTGCATGAAAAAGTAAGTTGAAGTGTATAATTGCTTCACAGATTCACTCTTATTCACAGTGCCAGAGGAGACAAGCAGCACGAAGCACACTAATGTACATTATTACATGAAATATGTGGCTAAATATACAGGCTCAAGGCATTTTCTCAGGAACGTGTGTGTGTGCTTGATTAGAACTGCTGTCTGCTTTGTGCTGACTGTGGATGAGCTGAAGGTCTTGCGAGGCAACAGGTGTGTGATTAGAAGAGCACGATATCGATATGCCACAAGAGAGCAGCAATTAGCCAACTGCTTTCTGAGGGCAGACAGCAGCTCAAGGCTGAACGCTCACACACACACACACACACAGCTGTCTGACAGCATAAGGGTATCAAGCGACGTCTACGCTCACAGTGTGTGAAACACAGCGGCTGTGTTATCTAATAACAGCAAGGCCGCATGTTTGAATGTGGAAATATCTCCTTTCATAAGAACTGCTGGAAAAGGAAATGATCAAGACCTTGCTGAAATAAAACCTCCCGGCCCTTGATGCATCATTTTTTTAAGAGGTTTCATCTTCTGTTTTAATTATTTGAATATTAACTCTGCAATTGATAATCAAAGTCCATATATTTATTCTCCATGAGGCAACATGGCCTAAAAAAAACACCAACTCTCTATAGGTAGAGTACAGTATATAAGTCTTGACAAATATAAATACAGTCTCTGACACACTAAATCCTGTTTTTTTCTGATCTATTAGAAGCATGTTTGGTTTAGCAGTATTTTAATATCCATTCATTTTATTTCCAGCAGGCAAAACAATGCATATAATTAAAAAAATCAACATAATCATGCGCACATTCACTCAAACTTTACTATTGGATATATTTTTAAATGTAATTTATTCCTGCGATGCAAAGCTGAATTTTCAACATCGTTAATTTAATTAAAAAAGCATTTATTTATTTACATTTATTTCCATGTTTAGCTGAACACAGAAAGACTGACAGAGGCTCTCACCCAATAGCATGTCTGTTCCGTTTCTTTGTGCACCATAGGGATAGTTGCGATAGGCTGATGGAGAGCGGGGCGGGGAGATGCCGGGTGACCGAGGTGGAGACCACGCCTCCTGTCAGATGTCAGAATAAACATTCATTATAATCATCATTAATTACAGAAAACAGTGTGGAGCCACTGCTGCATGTCATCACTGACAACCCGACCTGTTTGTCCATGCTGGCTTCAGGATGTCTGAGGACAGGTCTGTCTGCAGTGGGACGAGGGGCGGAACCAAGGATGTGAGGCTGACCCTCATTGGTCGAGGGGTGATTGGGGTAACTCATCTCAAACTCGTTCGTTATGCCAACGAACACAGGCAGAGGAAGTTCTGTAGAGAAGAGTAAACGACAGAATGTTCAGAAGAGTACTACTCGTACTATTTTACTATTAATAGTGTTGTTAAATGACTAACCCTGATAAATATATATATATACATTTATATAATTGAATATGAAATATATCTAAATTTAATAATATATAAATATAAATATATATATATATATATATATATATACACACACACAGACAAACATATATATACTGTATATATATATATAGAGAGAGAGAGAGAGAGAGAGAGAGAAATAATTTATTACAAAACATAAATTATATAAAAGTATAAATTATTATTTTCAATATATACTGTATCTGTGAGTATTTATATAATTTGACATAATAAATACACACAGAACAAATATATTTATAATTTAAACAAAACCCTTTATTTTGGATGTGACTGACAAAATAAATCAAATTAATTAATTAATAAAAATAAATACAAATAAAAAAGTTAGGCAGAATAATCAAATTTTTTTTTTACCTTAAAAATGACTTATTTTGTGGCTGTGAATGGTATTTTGTCACACGAGATGTAAAATGGTCATATGAGTAAAACATAACAATATTTCTGTTTTGAATATTTCTAAAATGTATTACATTTTTTAAACACGTTATCAGACAGATTTTGTGGGTTAAATAGCAAACTATGCAGGATTGCTGAAAATTGATTGTTTGTTTCAGAATTGAAAGTCTTGTGATTAGCTGGTTTAGCAAGAGCTAAAGAGGAGCAGGACTGAGAAGCGCTGATCTACATGATCTTCTTTCAAAAGTTAACATAACCTAGCCAGTCGTCTCTCAAAGGAACCTGCGAGGTCATCTTGATAAGTCTTTTTGGTCCACAAGCTCAATCTTTATTCTGGTCTTCCCACGGTAAAAGGAGCATTTGTGGGTTAAACAGAAGCAGACGTGAGGTCACCTGAGCTCTTCTCTCTGCTGTGAGGGTCCTTACAGACCCACGGGTTCTTGAAGAACAGTCTGTACCAGGATTAAAGTCTAATCCCACTCTGTTGCCACATTTCAGCCCGGCAGGGTGGTCCGGAGCTGCGCAGAGCTCTGAATTAGCCTAGTGCTCCATATCGCCGTGTTTAAGTAAATACATTTAGGAAATTAATGTTTTGCTTCTGCTGAGTTAATATTCAAATTATTTTCTGAGCTAAGGCCCAGCTGTTACATACCAAAGTTTTAGATAATATTAATGAAACTGGAAACTAGTGGTGTTTGCGCTACTACTGTATCATCACAAGGTGTTTAACAGGCTCACTAATAAAATTATTTGCTTATTTAATAAATAACATGCATAATTACTAATTTTTGTTACATGAGCAACCTGTTGCATTTCAAATCAAGTATACAAAGAAACCTTTCGACTATTTAGGTTAAAAAACACAATTTTATTACATTTTTCAAATAAATAACTATTGTTTTTAAGTCATTAAAAATACAGATAATACAGATACATACAAAAAAAGATCATACAAATATCACTAGTATTAAAATTGTTAATAATGTTTTATCTTATTAGATTTGTTTAGCAGAAAAAAAATATAATCAGTTAAGCATAATTAAATAAAAGAATATAACAGATTTAATAAAAACTAAAAATACATATATTTTTTTAAAACAGTCAGAATACATAAGTTTTTATTTTAACTGATTTTCTATACAAAAATAAATAATTATTGGCTATGTCTATGCAATTTATAAACAATTACTTCTATAATTAGTAAGAAATCATATAAATTGTTTATATAAATAATTAAACAGCAACAGCAATAATAATAATAATTATTATGATAATTAATAATAATATTTACATCTTTACATAAGTACATCTTAATACATCTTAAGTAATAAAGCTTTTAAATGATTTTAAAAGCTAACTTCTATTGCACAAATACAGATTTAAAGGGCAGGCCCGTAAAAGGAGGTGGTCACGAGTGTTGGTGGTTTAGTTCACACAGCTCATTCTCAGCGTGTGGCGCTCTCTCGGCGCAGCACGGCCTCTGTGCATTATCCCTCTTTAGCGCAAATCCAAGCACGCTAGGACAAATCCCTGATCCCGTTTGCTTCTCTGAGGACTTACCGCCTGCGATGCTCTCCAGACGAACCGGCAAACCCGCCTGCGTCGCGGCCATCAGCTTCAGAGCCACGTAAAACTGTCCACATCCAAAATAGCCAAGCCGCTTCGCACCGCACACCTCTGTTACCTGATATAAAGAGACAAAGAAAGAGAGATTTAATAATCAATGGCCACATAGAGACTTTAAAATCCCAGGGTGGATATTAGTTAAGTAAATTAAGTGGCGATATTTCAAAGGCGTTCATTAATGTGAAGTGGAATTCATGGATTCTTTCTTAATGGGTGAAATTGGCAACACGGGAAAAAGAGGAGATAATAGCTAAATCTTCATTATTGGCTCTACAGTGGAAAGAACAGGCGAGCTGAAGATAAAGCGCACTCTGAACAGGCTGAATTTCACTTTTATCTGCACTTCTGTAATTGAAAACTGGTATTGTAATGACAGCCGTGGGCGCAGATAAGAAAGCGTGCGTCCTGCAGGAAGTGTTTAACTACTTTACAAACACAGACCTTTAGATGAACAACTTCAGACAGATGCAGATGTTAAAATCATCTACTCCTGCCGGAAACACATGCTGCTCTTAGCTGGTTTAAGATGGGCTTCCGGGGCTGAAAAGTGCGCAGTACCTCTCCAAAAACTTTCAACAGAGCCCAGCTAAACTACCTCAAGCTGGATTAGGATGTCTTTTAAGGACAGATCATTGAGAAACAAACACATCAAAACAATGTGAAATACCATTTACTTTTGCATATAATGCAAACTACTGGTGAAGTCAGTCGTTTTTTTAATTATTATTCTTATATGTATTTGTATTTATATGTAATATGTATTTAATTTAAATTATTGTATGAATGAATGAAGCATTTATATAGCGCTTTTACTGTGTATGGCCATAGAAATAAATTGATCAGAAGTGAAAGTACAAACATTTATAATGTTAAAAATATTTCTATTTCATGAAACAACCCTAAACATTTTTTTTTTTTAAATATTTCCACAAAATAAAATTTTTTACAAACACACACACACACACACATATATATATATATATATATATATATATATATATATATATATATGTGCCGTCAAATGATTAATCACGATTAATCACATCCAAAATAAAAAGGTTTTGAATACATAATATATATATATGTGTGTGTGTGTGTGTGCACTGTGTATTTTTATTATGTATATATATATAGACAAAAACATACAGTATATATCTTGAAAATATTTGCATATACATTAATAGTTATATTCTTATTATTTTATATTATATATAAATATATTTAATTTATAAACATAACATATTTCCCTTAAATATATACATCCATGTGTGTGTATTTATATATATATACATCTCAAATATACACACTGGACACTGCGCACACATATATTATGTAAAGTAAATAAGCATTTTAGAATGATTTCCAATAAACTGTGTGGAAATAAATGCGTTTCAATTTCCCTTCAAAACGCGCAAATTAAAATTGTGAATTGAAAATTCGGAAATATGGAAACATGTAAATTTCGCAAGAACACCCAAATATTGCAAAAAAGTTTTACGCTCGTATGAAGTGATTTTTCAGGCAATCGAAAAAGGGGATAATTCGCAAAACTGCAATGGTAACGTTTTTTTTTTTCATTTACAGGTCACATGGCGTATGTAAAGTCATCGTATATGATCATCAAGGTATTATAACCTTCAAGACATACAGTACTTATATATATATATATATATACACACACACAATAATCACGTTTTTCTCCGTGCCGCTCCCGTAAAGATTCACGCATACGCCTTCTTTGTATATTGGTTAATGGTAACACCGTCATTTAACAATACTTTTTGATCAACATTTATCAAATATCAACTTTTGCGCAAATCTTAAGTAATGATGCTGAAAATTCTGCTTTGCACAGGAATAAATAACATTTACAAATATATTCAAATAGAAAAAGAAACAGCTCATTTAAATTGTGATAATGTTTCACAATATAACTTTCTTACTGTATTTTTTAATCCAATAAATGCAGCCTTGGTGAGCAGAAGAGACTTCACAAATCACACAGACCAGTGTAATAAAATATTAAAATACAAAAAGTACGGTAAAGTCTTGATTTTATACACAGAATGGTGAAAAGCTGCAAAATAAAACATCTTGACGGTGTCAGCAGAAAATGCGGGGCATGTTTTTTACATATTGATTTATGTTTACAAACAAATTGGAATAATATTCAACAACAACCAATGTAAAATAACACCACACATATGCATACATTTTACTTCCCGCGGACCCAGATCATGTCTGTATCACAATCCTGTAGTACTATGAAACATAAACTAGCCTTTCCTCCTGGAAAAAAAGCTCAGAGCAGCACTAGAGTCATTGTTATATCACTCCACGAGTTCAGCTCTGGGACTCATTGTAAACGTCTTCTCACACACACAGGAAGAAATCTGTGCGCTTTAAATAGCAACACATTGTGTTAAGTGCTGTTAAATATAACAAAAGCCTGTGTGGAGCCAAACTTGATTCCTTACTGAATAACCAGCTTCTCTTCGAATAAAAGTTTCACTTCAAGACTGCACACATAAACATTCATATGTGTCAGTGCAAGCAAGGTCATGATTGTTCTTAATCTCACCGGCGCAGCTCCCTCAACATGATCTGGAGAAGTTCTGGAGCGCTGACTTCCACAGGTGTGATGGGATTATTGATCTGTTCTCCTCCGATCCCTGCACTGCTGATGATGGTTCATCACTCAAGGTGAACTAAAACTGACTCAGACAAAAAAACCTGCTGACATATTCTCATTTAATCAATCACAGGGGTCCGGCAGATCAGGCTTTAGATGGGTATCTGTCTCCAAAACACATTCGTACTTATTTCTAAAGGTAGCCGAGACATTCTGACATTAAGTTTCCATGGAAATAATGAGATCTAATCTGAACGTAACATGAATTTGACATCATTTCACATCTAGTAATTATATATCGTCATTAACATGATTTCCGGTGTGATAATTGTTCAAATATATATATATACACATACTAATCTTTTAAAACAACGAATATTATTTTATATTATTTCCCTAAGTTCTTAAAATAAATAATAAAAAATACAAAAATGCATAGATTTAAGTATCGTTCTCGATTGAAATGTATAAATAAATAGAAAATATAGATTAAATATTACTTTGAGTATTTATCAACAAAATTATGCTTTGGTAATACCAACCCTTATCACATTGTATATTGTATGTGAACAAGCCGCAGGGGATTCTGGGATACGTTTACGGTCTTCATACTGATCTAGGCGATTGCATGAACTTGTTTAGAAAACTCTGATTCTAAGAAATTGGATCATATCTTCAGCTACAGTTTGGTGAATAAAGCAGGATTTTGGATGTTTAGTTTCATCAGGTTTTGATGCTGTGATGAAGAGCAGCTCTGAGCTTCTGAAGTCAGCTGTTACTGTGACTGATGGAAATAACAACGGCTTCTGACAAGAGCCTCACGCGCTCTGAGCATGACCCAGCTCCTTGTCTTGAGTTTGTGGTTGTGTGTGTGAGTGGAGGCTTAAACATGGTTTAATCGTCTGACGGTCAGTGTTACTTAAGCCTGACCTGCATTCCCCTGATCCACACAGAGCACATATAATCTTACTCTATACATGTGCATGTCGGGGGGAGGATAATAAATCGTTTGGAAACCTCCTCATGAGGGATTATGGGATGCTGGGATACAGGAGGTCAGCTGACGGCAGTTCCTCTCAGTTCCCAGTGCTCCTGCTTTCTTAAAACATTTGTTCAGCAGGTCTTTTCCTTCCGAAAGGAAAGAGCGAGTAGTATACAAAGAAAAAAAAACGTTGTATCTCACAATTTTGACTTGATTTCCTTCTGTTTATTTTTTATTTATTTAGAGTTTATATCATGCAAATATGAGATTAAACCTTACTCTGAATTTCTATTACAAATTCAAGCTCTTCTCTTTACAACTGCAAGAAAAAAAGTGAGTTTATAAATCACAATTCCAATTCTTTCTGGAAAGAAAATTGCAAGAAAAAAGGTCATAGAGATTTGCAATTATAGTTTAATTATTTTATTCTGCTATTCTGTGGCAGAAATATTGCTGCCATGAAAATCCACTAATAATTAATTTAGACAAGAAAAACCTGAGAATAAATATTTGTATAAATATAATGATATGTAAAATTATATCTATAGTGATATAGGTGTTATTGTCATTGGTCCAATGGCACATTTATTTATGTTTTTTTAGTTATAAACTATAAAATAAACAAAAAAAATTACATAATTAAAAACAACATAAATAATAAAAAAAGAACTTAAAACAGCTTACAGTATAAGACTATGTAAATGCTGTTTACAAAAATGCAAAAAAATATATATTAATATATAATATGTAATAATAATAATAATTATCATTATTATTATTATTATTATTCAAATTAAAGAATAACATATATTTTATATTATTACTTTTATAAATTATTATGTCGTTATAATTGACTATAACAAAAAATTATTATTAAGAAAATAGGCTGCTATTTTAATATTCTACTGTATGGGTGCTATTTCAACTAAATACATTTCTAGAATAATCTATAGACAAACCATTGATTAATTAGATCTGTGTGGACAGGAAGCTGCATTAAATCCATTCCTGCACAACGGATCAAACACAGATCATGTACCGTCTGTTTCCTCCATCTGGAGTTGGGAAGGGATTTCACAGCGTCACAACACAAACGTGCAAATGCCAAAACAGTTTTTATGCCCTTGACAACGGACATCACTTCACATGACACACCCTGAAACTAATTATTATTTCTGCCGCTATGTGATAAATGGTGTTTATTATGTTAGCCTGTTAAATAAAGCTCCAGTGCGTAACTCATGCAGTCGTGAACTGAAATGAAAATTGTCTTTTATTTATAATGTTCCCATTTATATATTAAATATATGTATTAATACTATATGAATATACATATATGCATGGAAATACATGTAAATATTTTCAAACTATATACACGTCAGATAGAACTGCTATTCAAACCTGAATAAATGATGAGTTTGAATACATTTATATTTATTCATCCAGTAGACTCGCTTGTTCAAAGCATCTTACAAATACAGAACTTCACCGGAAATTAGTCTAAACTTTTTAAACATTTCAAAATAAACAGATGCCCCAGTGGATTGTGGGAAGCAGCACTACCAGACGACAGTGACAGCGGCTGTTAAACTGGTCGGTCCGGTCCAGAGACGGAGGAGTGCATTAGAGGAAGGAACTGTGTGTGTTTGTGTTCTGTTGCTTCCAGAAGCTGTGCTGAAGTAAAGTACATCTTAGGCAGAAAGCACACGGCAACTGCGTACAGACATTAAAACTAAAAAAATATTCCAGCATAGCTACAACTTCTGTCAAAAAAACCGAGTGAAAAATTGCTACTATTAGAAAAATATACTGTAATAGTCAAAAGACAGATGGAGACATAAAACTGCTGCAAACATCCCACAACAGAAGCTTCATCTACAAGAAACCTGGGCTGTCAGTCATTAACACAAACAATCTGAGGTTTGGAATGACAACACACATTAGCAACATACTTTAGCATCCACAAAGAGCACCTACAGTCGCAAAACTATTCAACAACCTTTAACAAGCACGTAGCAATGCCCTGGCAACCACCCAGACATTACATAGCAAGATGCAAAAAAACACTCAGCAAACAAAAACCTGGGGGTGGCAGGGCTCTAGAGTGTGATCTTATTTCTCAATGCTGTGACTAAAAAAATCTGAGGTCTCACCGGTGCAACCAGCTGTTCTAGGAGGAGAAAAAAAGAAATCTGAAAAAAAAACTCTGAAAGTCTGCCTGTGGTTCAACAACCGGGACACACCAGGCCGCGTTGGGTGTTGACACGGTGGGTCCTGATGATGAGAGAAGATGAAAAGAACGATTGCAAGTTTTCTCGTTTTAAGCACCAACACTTTTTGAGTAAGTTAACTATCTTGTAGAATTGTGCTTCAAATAAAAAACTTTATGTTGACCAGATTGCTACACTGTGTCTACATCAAACCCAAGTGACGACTCGCGACAAAATACAATAGAACCTATTCTGCTGCCTACACAGAACGTAGAGCGACAAATTCCCGACAGAAAACTAATGCTGCATTCTATTCATGACATAATTAACACAAGTTTCAAATCATTTTCAATGGTTACTTTGTCGCGTCATACGGTGCTAGTTAATCATTTAGTCAGTATTGCCTATATGAAAACTTGGGTGCACCTAACTTTTGTGCAACCAGTGTAAAAAGTTAGTCTAGAGTGTGCATGTGAACATTCACACTCAAGATACTCCAAAGATTTGCTGGGTTGGTGGTTCAGTCAAGGTTTCGAAACGAGGCAACGAAATCTGTGTTCTGATTCGGTTTGGTACATACTAGTTACTTAGGTCCCAGAGTCATTGTGGTACCAGGTTTCAGTACCCAACCCTAAAAACTAGGGGCCTATGATTTCTGCCATGGACAGAATAGTGGAATCTAGTTATTTAAATGGTATTTGCTGTAGACTGTGGGATTTCACTGGATTTGTCAAATTGTGGATGAATAAAGCAGGTAAAGGTAGGCCAGTAAACAGAAATCAAATAACAATATGAAATGATCCCAAATTCAAGACATGGGTGCAGGAAATGTATATATTTATACCACTTCATACAACCAAGTTAATCAATTGCACATGAAGAGTGACGTTATACTCCAAAAATGACTACACATGGGAAATTTCTTTTTTTTTTTACAACACTTAAATAAACAAAAAGTAAATTAAGAGACTTATGTGTTTGACAGCAAAAGTAATGCATCAACAGTGGGTTAATCGTGTTGACTTATTTACAGTGACATAATGCCATCTATTTAAAGATACAATCCCAGAAAATATTGAGATATTATTTTTGTCAATATCGCAAACCCCTACCCAGAGGTCAGAATCGATAGCTTCGTGGTTAGCGTGTCGAACGCAGATGTGCTTGTGACGACCCAAGTTTGAATCCCATCTCGAGGCCCTTTGCCCTTTTCCTTCTCTTCACCCAATGCTTTCCTGTCTGCTGTCCTACCCCCCAAAAAATTTAAAAATTAATTTAAAAAATTTGTCCAGAAAAATTTGAACTGGGGAAAAAAACGTGCACTTAAAAAATTACATTTGTAAAAAATTAAAGCACAAATTCTGGGTGAAAATGGATTCCATAGAGCCCTGCACTTTAACAGCCACATAGCAGTGTCTGGGGAACCATCAAGAACACCCTGGCAAACACACAGCAGCATGCTACAAAGCATTCTAAAAACTTTAGTAACCGCATAGCAATGCCCTAGAAACAAAATATCAGTGCCCACACAGAACATTCTCGTTGCCGAGTTTTGCATTCTTCAGACAATATAAATATCTACCTGTGGTTGAAGAGAAACTGTGCCACTCCACATAATCAAAACAACTAGGATCTCTGACTGTCATTCATGAAAAGCAACACATCAACCGCTTCCTGTTTTGACACTGAGCCCAGGATTGTCATCTTCACAGAGCTGAAGAGCACTCAGAGCTCACAGTGGGATCTGAGCGGATGAGAGCAGTCCAGAGCACGCTGACAGACTTTCAGAAACACACAATGACTTGTCTATTCCAATCTGGACACACGTCCCTCTCTCAGCTGTGCTTCCCTTTAATATCTCACTTGACTGACTTTAAATGAGGGTCTGAGGAGACACCGCAGATGAGGGAGTGCTTTTATGATGAGCTTTTGACAATCGTGAGTTAACAAAATGAACAAAAAATTAAAGGAAATAAAATATAAAACATAGAAACTAGAAGTGTTATCTTAGTATATTTGAGATACTATTATAGTTGTTATTCTTATTTTGAATAAATATACTGTATATATATATATATATATATATATATATATATATTATTACTTTTTTATTATTATTTATTTATTTATTTATTTTATTCAGTTAAACACTTTTTTAATAAACTAACATTACTTTTAAAATAACTAAAAATAAATAATATTTATAATAAAAACTACATAGACATTTAAAACTAACTTTTGTAAACAAATACAAAAAACACAACCAAAAATGTACTAAAAAATTTAAATGAAAGAATATTATAGTAAAATAAAATAAAATATTCAAAACATTAAGAAAAACTATAAATCAATAATGCTAAATCTGCCATGAAAGATACAATCATGCATGCCTCTGATTATATTTCTTTCAGTAATATAAATACTAGGACAGCAACATAATCTAAACTTGTGCTATATAGTGCTTTTTCAAAACACTAAACCTGCCATCTAAGATGATAATCTTAGAAATTCATCCCCTTTGAAGAACAAAAAACATTTCCAAGGTGATTTAATCAAAACAGTTCATAATAATATTATTATATTATTTTTTTAATACAGTATGTCATCACAACACTAATTTTGCGTCTTGAAAAAGAAGTCCAGGAAATAAACGAAACTATTCAAAAAAAAGGGACAAAATTGATTTAATGATGTCAGCTAGGGTGTCTAACTGTTTAAGAAAAAAAGCGACATCCCAAACTCACTCTAATGACTAAATTAATCGCTGAAAACAAACACTAAGAAAAAGGTTAATGGCTGTGTGTGAAGCTTCCTGCCAACGAGGCCTTCCCAAATGTTTTTTGTTCATGTGGTTGTGTGTTTGCACGTCTTTTATTGGTTAAGCCAGTGTAGGTGGCCAAGCCAGGGCAAACGGAGAGGAAACAGAGCAGAAGGACACGCTGGACTTCCTGTCTGCGCAGGAACACAATGAGATGACTCTCCCAGCACACAGTGCTCCCGGCCAAAGCCTGCTGAGACACACTTCATCTGATCGCCTGAGTTTGTTTGTGTTTACACAAGATTACTCAAACCCCAAAGTCCATGAAATATGAGCCAGACAGCAAAGATCTTCTTACAACGACATCTTCTACACGTTAAGAGATCATACACTACAGTTTAAGAGTTGGCTGTCTGGAAGATGTTTTGAAAGATGTCTTTTATGCTAACCAAAGCTGCACTTTTTTGATCAAAACATTTAAAATCAAAAATGATTAGTCAATTATTATTATGATTACTGTTATTACAGACCCTAAACTTTTGAATGGTAGTGTATCCCATAAGAAAATGTATTTCTACCTTTTAAAATAATAACATTAATAACAATAATAAAAGTGTATACTAGACATGAAAATAGTTTTAAAGCTTCCCCATTTTAAAAAGACTTTTTATTGAAACGAAGCTGCAAAAACATCTGACATCAGATTAATATACTAACATATGACCGTCCAATTTAACACATCAACAACGCCAGCCAGGTGTTCAGAAACTTGACCCAGTCACAGTGAGGTAATAAGTAGGACAGATAGACTACTACTAATCCTGAACACCAGAATACCTCACAGTGAGTAACATGAGAAACAAGCAAAGCACATGCAAAAAGGCTATTTACATTAAAGTCTTAAAGGTACAGTAGCAAAGAAATGGCCCCTTTAATTTAAAATATTCAAGGAGGATGCAAATGTTTGTAATTGTATATCAATAATATGAAAATAAATAAATAAATAAATAAAAACTGTCCCTCATATAAATGTGGTTAAATTTAAGACTAATAAAACTAATGTTATAAGTGTTTATTTATACAGATTGGCCAAACCTTTTCAAGGATTACTGAAGCAAATGAGGGATTATTTGTATCCCGCCTATAACAACCAGTCCTGTGAGCCCGTCCAGCCCAGTGTTATCTGTGTGTGAATGAGGCAGCACCCTTCCTGTCATCCCAATTTCACACGCTCACACAGCAGAAACAACACACCACAGTCTGTAGAGCTGAGTATTTCAACACCACCCACAAAGCATTAGGAGCGCCTGAACACAGTAAACACCTTTTACCTGACTCGTATGACGTGTCGGATGACACATGACGCGTCCTAGTGTTTACTTCTGAAGAAAAACGCCTGCTAATACAAACATCAGCAGTTTATTAAGAAATGCTCTGGATAATGAATCACTGAAGTGTTTTTAAACTGATTAAATCAGTAAAACGTCAAAACAAGCACATGACCCTAAATTCAGCATTTCACTTTCAAATGAATGTAGAGTTACAATAAGATGAATCAATATCAAGTCAGAATAGAAGTATGTATTTACTATCATTGCTAAATAAGTGTATCCTAGATACATCATCTAGTATGGGCATGGTCCCACAGCAATAATTCAGTTATATCAATAATTCAATACTGTGGTAATTCTTATAACCGTATCACACCATCGAATGTTACTAAGAATGGAAAACAAGCTATCAAATTTGTAACGTATACTTCTACAGTACATAGTAATTAATTTATTTCATTCATACATTTAATAAACCCTGGCATAATGCAATATGTAATGCACTTCATGGTGAACACTTTCAACTGCCAAAAAGTGCTGTCATGTGTTTTTGGACATGGCAGTACGGCAATACCATACAATTGTTTTATGCATCTTGTCAATAGAGTATGGATATGATACTCAATCAATTATTGTATATCAGAGTACAACAGTATTACCATTTTAATGTCATCACTGGACATCATAAACGCCTTCAAAGGCACAAGCAGGTCCCTCAACTTTACTCTTTCCTGAACACACCGGCACATGCTGCCTGTACGTCCAGACACAGCAGATATACTGTTTCGCGAGGGGCGGCGGTGGATTCCTCGTAAACTCACCTGGTGCAGCGTCTCGGCCGACAGCTGCGACGCCCGGAACAGCTCCGCCACTTTCCCCGCCGCCAGTTTGCCGCTGCTGTCGGGCTGACAGAGCGCGTACATCCCCGAGTAACATCTCTGCTCAGTGTCGCTCAGGGAAATGAAGGTCCCTCCGGTGCCCGCGGCGCATCCCTGATCCATCCCCGAGCGCGAGCCGCAGACGTACGGCCTCTCCGTGGCCCTGTGGCGGAGGGAGGGAGGCGCGTCCGCTCTGCGGTGCTCTAGCACAGACAGACATACACAATGAACTCAGCTGAAGATTTGCTGATTCTGTCTCAGTACCAAATCCGACCGCAGAGGGGCGTCCCAAAACCACACAAACTCTCAATGCAAACGCCAGGCTAAATATTCAGAGCATTTTGATTAAATATTTACGTTTTTATTTCATTTTTTGTAATAAAGATGTACATTAATAGACATTTAGACTTTAAGTGTAGCCTAAATGTTTACATTTACGTAGTGTTTTAACGATTTAGATAAAAAATGTTTTACTTGTTTTAAAGTGTTTTAATTATATTTAAAATGATACAGATGTAATTATATATTTACTTATTCAGTAATATATATATATATATATATATATATATATATATTTTTTTTTTTTTAAAGATTAAAATGTGTGTGTGTGTGTGTGTGTGTGTGTGTGAGTACGAATATATATACTACATTACATTATATATTTAATTGATATTAACATTTGCATTCCATTTAAATCATTCCATTTATTAATGACTACATATATGTAAAATATATTTATATTTAATGTTCCACGTTACTTTCAATATAATAAATATTTATGTATACATTTTATGTTTAAAATTTAAAGACTTAACATTTACCTTTGGGTTTAAAAATGTACCTTCATATTAATATTTATATTTACATGTTGTTTAAGATTTAAAGACTTCTGATTTACACTTACATTGCACTTACATTTGCACTTAATTCGGAAAAGCTCATTTGATATTAAAAGTAGGAAAAACATAATGACATATTAAAACGGCATGAAACAAGACTGTTGTTTATTTCTGTTTTATTTATGTTTAGAACTTGAAAGAGAGTGTGCCAACTGGCAAACTGTATTAATTTTTATGCATTTGATGTGAATTATTGACACAATCAATAATGAACAGGTCACTGATATGCAGAATACTAACTGTGAAGACAGTTAATGATTTCCCTTTGAGTTTGAAAGAGTATACACTAGATCTTTACTGCCATCTTGTGTCGGGCAAATGAACTCAGAATTGTGGGGTGATGTGACTTAGTGGTTAAATATCTGCTCTGGTAAGACAAAGGTTGCCGGTTTGAGCTCCACAAGAGCTAATTTATTAACTTTGATCATTGTAAGGCACACACTGACAATGACTGCCCAATCAGCCGCATTTTATTTCTAATAACTCACATATTTCTCTCCACCTCCGGTCAGCTTGGCTTGGCTCCAATGCCTCCTATGTACTTCCTATTACAGTGAAAAAAAAACTCTTCAGGAAGATTGATCTCTCCCACTATAAATGATGAGTTGATGAAGGTACTGTAGTTCTTGGGTGTTGTCTGTCTCATGTGAACAATAGTTCACTCAGGTAGCAAAGCGTGGCATTTTATGACATTTATATGTGACAGACACTTATCTAACAGCGTCTCATATGACTTTATATCCTGTGTGGAATTTACTGATGTGGAAAAAGTAGTACTATAAGCGTAGCATTTGGAAAACTTGTTTTTTGCAAATATTAACAGCAAAATATCTTATTAAACCTCTTGAGAACAAAACACATTTCTGTGAGCAGCAAAATTGTGAAAGATACATAGAGGATATATTTTGAATTAGGTTTATTTTTCTTACCCTGTCGGCAAAATGTTGTTTCTTGTTTTAAGCATAAATTTAACAGAATTTATTGAAGGTTATGCATAGGAAATTGCCAGGGGCTGAGACGAAACACATAATTCAGGATATATCCTCTGAAAACCTAATATCTGATGCTACTTTGCTTCTCAAATACATTTATCTTTCTGTAAGGGTGTTTATTTTTAACCGGCAAAAAAAACATGACAAAATTCTCATTAGGAAAATTATGTTTTTTGTTTCTTACAGCAAGTTATAATATTTGCTTTTTATAAAATATCTAACATTTTATATTTTTATACGGAGAACGGCAATCTCTAATACTCACCGGGGCTGCATTTATTTGATTAAAAAAATAAAAAAGTGAAAAATTCTTCCAAAATAGCTGTTATCCATATATATAATATTTATAATATTATAATATTTTGAAAGGTAATTTATTTCTGTGATGCAAAGCCAAATTTTCCACATCATTATCCAGTCACACAATCTTACAGAAATCATTATTATATAGATTTGCTTTTCTTATTATTAGCAGTGTTTCATATTCATTCATATTTTGTTGTGGAAACCATGATACACTTTTTTCAGGATTCTTTGATGCAAAAAGTTCAAAATAAAACATTTATTATATAAATCTTTTGTGGCATTTAAACGACTTTACTGTCGCTTTTGACAGTATTTAATGTCCCTTGGCTGCGTAAAATATAAATTGACTCATGCTAAAATACATATACAGTGCAACAATGACTGAATAAACCTGTTTTTTTTTTTTATTAGGTAACAAATTAACCACACTAAACGCCTTCTCATCTTGCAGTGTCAGAAGTTGGTTAACCATCACACTTTCTTGTCTAATTTGTCTTTTTCTGGTCTTGCAGGAGAAGCTTTAATCTCAAGCGAAGGAAAGATGCAGGAGAAGCGGTTTGCTTCAATCATCAGGGGTTCACAGGAAGCGCAGCCTTCATCTATGATCTGATTTCCCTTGTATTTTTCAGAAACAACCCGTGTCTGACCCACCTACGTGAGTACGCCGACACTTTGAAGTGATGTTACCGACAACATATTCAGAAAACACATCATTAAAAATAAAAAAAATACAACTTTAAACAACAGCATAAAGGCACAAGTCAAAATGGCGTTCAGGTTCATGTTGATATCACACATCATACAGCTGTAAACACCCGGTGTTCGCTGTGTTTACATATTGAGACAAGAAGACTCAAGAAGCAAAAAATGAAACCAGAGCAGGTCAGCGTAGCCACATCTGTTGTTATGATGAAGAGAGCTCATACGCATTTACAAGCGTAGAGCTGGAGAGCTGTTTACCGACTCCCACACTATTTCACTTTATTATTTCACGGCAGAAACAACTAAAGGCAGCCAGGCACGTGGCCCTCCTTTTAAATTCACATTTATGTTCTCTGCTGACGGTTTCTCTGCTATAAATGAATATACAGTGTTTGCTCTGACTCTCTCTCTCTCTCTCTCTCTCTGGAGGCAGGTCTAGTCATTGCTTAACCATTAAACAGCTCCGTCCAGCCCTTTGTATCTCACTGGTTTATAATCTCTGACCACTGAATTCAGCAACACATGAGATAAAGTTGCTCATCCAGATAGAGAGAGATGCTTGCTGGAGTTCTTCTTCTGATATTCCTCCCTCCCCTGGTAGCAGAGGATCTTTGTAAAGGTAAAACATCTCAGATTTCCCGGGATCGTGTGAAATAGTTTTCCTCTGATGTTTGCACCTGCTGAGGGTTGGTCATTTGTTCTGAGTTTAGAGTAGCTGCAGTCATTTTTAATGTCACAGCTGGGTTTCACAGAGGAAAGAGAACACAGCCTTTCAGTCATCTGAGAGGATGATTAATAGTGTTAAAGATGAATGAATGCAGTAGGAAATGTGTTCGATCAGATAGAATTGAGCATTTGTAGATAATGTTTTATCTTTTTCAATTCAATTAATAAATCCAATGGATTAAAATTATGAAAAGATGTTCAGGACATGACAACTTTCTCTCTCTCTCTCTCTCTCTCTCTCTCTCTCTCTCTCTCTTTCTCCCTCTCTCTCCTAGTGAAAAAGAAATATACTTAAATATACTTGAATTACATTTATTTCATGCTTAGTATGCTACAAATACGTTTTCATATTTATGTACTGAATAAAAATGGCATGCAATTGTGCTGTTAATATACTAAACAGTTATACTTAAAGTCTGCTAAATTGGAACAACTAATTTTTTACTTAATGCACTTTAATTGTGCGGAAATAGTCCTGAAGTCCAATCAAAAGACATACTTAGTATATTTGAGTGTGCTAAAGTGGAACTGTTGCAAGTATACTTTAGGTACACTTTAAATATTTTGCACTTAGAGGACAATATTACACAACTCATTAAAAGTGACATAAACGTTTATTTAAGGTTTATTTATTAGGAAATATGCATTGTTCACAAGTGATACTCTAAATAAAGTTGAATTAAAATTCTGTAAGTTTGGAGTTATCTGTCAGTAAATATGCTAATAGATTCGAACTATACTTAGAATAAAAAATAGATAGATTTTAAATATACTTTTTTACTAGGGTATACATCACCTATATATATCTATATAAAATTAAATAAAAATACCAAAGACATATTTTAAATAAATATATAAAACGTAAAATATTGGTATTAATTATAATGAGAATTAGAGTAAGAAATTAGAAAGTCATTTGTCATATTGTTCAGTATCACTAAAATATTATTATGATTTTTTTTATTTTGTTTTCTATTTCCTGTTTTCATTTTAATTTACTAAAATAGTTTTAAAATTAGTTTTAGTATTTTTTTTTTTTTTGTAAGTGTTTATTCATTATTTTTTTCAGTTATTTTAGTAAGTTTTAAGTTTTTGTATTTTATTTTTATTTATTTAAAATTATATATTTATTTATTTATTATTAAATTTTTTTACAAAGTTTTAGTGTGTTTTTTTTTGGCTTGACTGTCTTTTTAGGCTGCATTATCTTTTTTTTTTTTTTTTTTGTAAGAGAGAAAGACATTCGCCTGCAGGGGAAAAGGGAACTCAATTCACGATAGTCAGTACACATTTAAAGGAAAGGAGAAAGTGAAAATGTTCAGAGGGAGTGTGAAATTAAAGTGAACTGAAACTTCAAGAGGGTTTAAATAAGGACAAAATCATCGCTGAAGCATCTAAACATCCTAAACCGGATTCTTACACTTTGTTGTCCGACCAAACACACACACACACACTTACTTTCTTGTTTGGCATCTAATCTTATCTCATTCAGTCCTGCATCTCGAGAAATCACAGAGATATAAAGTGACACATCAATTCCCTAATGAGAATCTTTTTCAAGGATGGTAAATAAGGACAGACTCAGCAAAAGCCTTATCGGCCCAAAAAGAACAAGAAGTAACAGATCAACACAACAACAGCAAGCAATGATTTCTGTAAATAAATGACTCTCTTTCTCTCTGTGTAGACAGTCAAGATGGATTTAAAGTCAGACTCAGCATTAAAACGGCCCTTGGAGAATCTGCTGTAGGTTTTGGTTTACATCTCTTTTCTTTCGGTTTGATGTTCATATTGGTAATTTTATTCAGGCATATTGTGCTGCTTGTTAAATAATTAAACTCTTTTCTGTGTATCTCAGTATGAGTGGAATGAGAGTGAGAGGTTTCTCTTCAGATCTACTCTGGCGTATGCGATGAGGATGCACATGAATCAAAGCACATATAAGTGAGTAACTCTTTCCACCCACGAGCAGGTGACACACTTTACACAAGATAATCAACAGCAAATCGTCCAAGGTTGTTTTTGCGATGACGACTTTGATTGTGATTGAAAACGTGAGCAGAAATATTTGGCCACAGCTGTTAAGTAACAGCTGTTGAGTTCTTCATGCGTGGGTCAGGTTTTGTCATCACTGTCAGGACAAGGCTATGGTAAACTTGTCAAGGGTTGCAACGGTGTGAAACATAGGGGTTCTGCACCATGCGTTTTTTTAACAACAGACAGCCAATCATAAGCTTCCTCTGTGCTTGCTTCTTTAATTATTCATGTGCGTCTACAGCTGTAGATATACTTGCAAGTGCTGGGTTTAGTTTCTCAGTTTTCGTACCTGAGGGAAACAGGTGGTATGTTTCAGAAAACTTCAAACAGGTAAAGTGAATTACCTACCAACATTTCTAGAAGGAAAAGCAGTTATTTAAACCTGGCCTGTATGTTGCATGCTGTATTCAAATGAGAACATTAAACTAACCTACCCAAGGTTTCAAGTGTAAAATGTGAAATAATATAACAAAGGTAATATAAGGCTCTATTATATTGCATTATTTTGCTTTGTGTTTCTTCGGAGCAGGTTATATGTGTTATATGATACTGGATTATGTTAAAATACATGACAGAGAGGTTAACGATTTCAGATAAACCAAGATTATATTATGTTGTATTACTTAGCATTGCTCCGCTTTGCGTTCTTTGCATTGCTCTGCTTGCTTTGTTGCTTGCTTTGTTTTGGGTTACATTATCTTGCCTTACCCAACTAACAAAATATTCTAAGAACATTTTGCTGATGCTCCTATTAAGTTATGCAGACATTATTTCTGAATGTTCCCTGAATGTTCAAGACATCCAGTTTTTCGTTCTTTCTATCTTTTCATGGTTATGTGAACGTCAAGGGAGCCTTCCACTTCATAATTTGAATTTTCTCTTAACATTCTAAAACAAGTAAAATAATAATTAAAAAAATATGATAGATGAACATTTCAGGAGAAATGTTTTGCATTCTGTTCCCTTCTATGACGTTAGGCTAATAATCTAAGGCAAGATTATTTTAAGTTATACGCTGTTGGCACTGCATGCTTTGCATTTGTTATTTCATTGCTTTGAGTTGCATTCTTTTGTACCATTTTTTGTACCACTTTGTCTTATATTTGTGCTATATTTTATTTTTATGTTGACAGCATACACTTTAAATTCATTGTGTTATATTTCTTTGTTATGTTGCATTCATTGTGATGCTTTTTTAAATTATTTTTTGAATGTTTGAATCTGATTGGCTGACGAACATTCTAAGGTGTGCAATTATTTTCAGGGAACCGCAGGAGAATGTACATTAGTTCCTGGCAGCTCTTTGACCGCTTTACAGACCATATCACTTCGCCAAGGGTTTCTATTATATCAAAGGTCTTACAACCACAAAATAAAATGTAAAAAAACACAACGACACTAGCCAGACAAATAAATATAATAATCAATATGAAAAAATAAACAGCTTGTTTCTATGTTTCCCGCTCCCTCTCCCTCAGAGACGCACGCATATTACGTAACATACGCACTAATGTTGCTAGTAGCGCTTCTCTGACTACTTTAACATTAACTTGAAAACAACTCGACTTCTCACAAGCGAGGTAAAAACGGCGCTGATAGTGAAGTAAATTAACTATTAGTCTCACTGTTAGTTAGCCGAACACTTTTGAGAGATGCACAGACGAGGAAGGAGGTAATTCTCTCTCTCTCTCTCTCTCACTCACACACACACCTTGGTTACCCTTTCAGTCGAATCACTTCGACGTTATATATGGGGAACTCGCCAGAGAGACCAATTGCCTTTGAGCTTTATACAAAAGGCCAATGAATATTGGCGTGCATTTGATTGCG